>JAUZNC010003063.1:0-38217 GCA_034780395.1 Vannuccia rotundouncinata | reverse complement strand
AAATCCATGGTAGTTGATATAGATAGTTTTAATCTAGTCACAGCGATTTTAAATTTAAATCATAGATTTAATGATACATCACATCAGTTTAAAATGTAAAATTCATAGATTAAAATTTTGTTAATGGGTATATCTTTGTGCGCCACCCTGCATATAGAAAAGTGTTTATAATGTTCCTTAAGGTCCATAACTATATGGAATAATTTTATTTTCATAATTTTCATTGCATAATCCAGTAACTTAACCACACACAGATCATATACCAATTTTTCACATCACTTTTAATATTGATTGTATGTTTTACATTTTGTGCTTTAGTGTAGAATTTTACTGCCTAGATCCTAACATACTCATGTTTTGCTCCATATAGGTAAGTGCTGGAATTTCTCAGTCTTGAAAAAACCTGGAATAGCCATTTAATTGCTTTTAAAAAGTTTGGTGGAATCCTTAAATCTAAATTATAGTCAGACTACAATTGTGTCAGTTGACATTACCATTATTTTAAGATAAAACAACTTCATCACTAAAGTCGATAAGGTACTTAAGATTCATTACAAAATTAAGGACATTGATCAAAATCATCTTCATGAAGATTGCATTATTTGAACTTTGTATGGAGAATTTTTTTTATATCCTATGGATAGTTGTTATTTTATCTGTTTCTTGACTGAGTCAAGATTCTTATTGACCTTTTAATACTATTTGTTAGTTGACCTAAAACAGCAGCTGTAACCTTATAATCAGTTATGGATGTCTCATCCAGTGTTAATCATTTGGTTATTTGACATTCAGGTATATAGTGTGGATACCCTGGTTGTTTGACTAATGTAATGTACAGGATTTTTATCATTAAACATTTATGTGACAGTTAGCAAAGGAAATTTTTCACATCCAAATAATGAAGACTTTGGATAGTAATCTGTGTGCATCTATAATTTATTCAGCACATCAAATAATAGAAGAATCTATCAATAGATTTTGGTTTCAATTTCAAAATAATAGTTGTTTTATAAATTTGATTTTAACAAAATTTTATTCATTTTTCATGTACATTTGTTAATAAACATAAATGACTGTTTATTTAGATTTCTGAAAGAAGTTTTATCATTAGGATCAATGCGCCTTTTGAAAATCTTCAATTTTGTACCTAATGCTGGGATTAGAATTATCTGTATATATTCAGCTTTTCATGATTTTCAAGCTTCAAATTAAATATAATATTATTTTTATTGTATTAAATGTCTTATTTTCAATAAAAATATATAATATGTGTGCTTTGTGAGCCCTCCACTATTGGGCTCAGATACTATCAGTAGATTTTTACCATTAAACACAGATTTACGAAGTTAAAAATTAATGAATAATACTTTACTATTTGGCACACAAATAATTAATGAAATTTGCTATTCAAGACTTTGTATACCGATCTATTAATTATATAGGATGTTTCATGGCAAAAATATTTATAATATTATTATTCACAAATTATCATTTATGGTTATACTTTTTTAAATCTCAAAATTTAAGAAATTCCTTGATCATTCAATTATAACTTTTTTTTTAATTAATCTGATTTATGTGTTTTATTTTATTTAAGTTGTAACAATAATGTTTAAAATTGTTAACATAAATAAATTTAGACCTTAATAATTGAAAAGTATTCACATTTCCTCTTGAACTTAGGTATCTAGTTTGCATTTTATTTATTTACGGTTGTTAATTATGTTGTATTTTCACCAAATCCTCTTCCTTCACAGAATATGGCTTATATAAAAGAGTGTGTGAGGAAAGCTGTGTCGGCCTTGGTTATTGACAACCCACCAATAAATGCTCTTAGGTAGGTACTTATTTATGTTCACATTGGTTCATTTTCTATTTTAATTTCTTATTAAATTTGATGTGCAGTTCCATGGTTGTTCAAGAGATGTCTAAAAAACTGGAAATATTGGAGAAACATCCTCAAACAGAGGTGATCGTTTTGATGGGTAAAAACGATCTGTTTTCTGCTGGAGCGGACATCAAAGAGTTTGAATACTTTAGACAAGGTTAGTATCTTTATGGACCATTTTATGACTTTATTAATCAACTGTGAGCGTTATGTTCTGGATCTGATAGTAAATTGCGGTACTATTTTCATAATCCTTGACTAGATATTAATTATACATTTATTGGGAATGCGTGGTCCATAATTTGCAAAACTAATTTAATGAGACTGTCTGAGTTTGCCTTTTGTGATAATCTTTATAAAATAGAAATGTGTTTTAACTAATTTCATTATTATTATAATTGATATCAAGCCCAACGTTTTATCAAGAAAAAACACGCATGTTAACTGTTTCATTTTATAATTAATAGTTTTGCTTGTTTCTATTATTTATTGTTAATTATTCCAAAGACATTTTGTTCATATAATTGTGGCAACGATGAATACAGGGTCAACTTTATCACTAAGAAATAAATAGGAATCGAAAGTACTTTGATTTGTGTTTAATTTTTTTCAATGAAATGTGTAGGTGGCTACATACGGTGATGTGGCTAGATTTTCTTTAAAAATGTACAAAGGTTGCGTTTAACTTAGACTATCTAATTTATAGTTCAAAGTATTTAAAGCGACCTTTGAACTATATTTGAAAACGTTATTTTAATCAATCAAAATAGACTTTTATTCGTTAAGGAATAATTAACGTTGAGATCTTAGTCTAATCCAAATTACCTTTCAAATTGTAAAAGTATTACTCTTCAATTAATCGTTTTCAAGGAAAATTATTAAATATGTATTTAATAAAGTAAACTTCTACTATATAGTACTAAGCTTCTGCTAAGAATTATTTGTTTTATTTATTATATATTTTGCCAGGACAACGAGAAAAGAGTTTGGATTTGACCCAGTTTGTGGACAGTCTTGACCAATGCAAGAAACCTATCGTGGCCTATATTCGAAAGTTTGCCTTTGGAGGAGGCCTGGAGCTAGCACTCGGCTGTCATTATCGTGTCGTTCACGAAAGCGCAAAGTAGTTTTAATCTTTTTAAATTAATGAATGATATTGCTTAGTCATGAATAATAAAATCCTCTCCTTATTCAAAACTATAGATTTATTGTGATTGGATTAAATTTGACAATTAAAAATTACGCTAATCTCACAAACGATAAACGATTCACTGATATGCAAATTGGTCACATATATATATTATATAACTCCGTGAAGGAGGCTAATTGAATATAACGAACTTTAACAAACGCTATTATAAAAACCTGAAAATATTTGTCCAATAAGGATACTAACTATAATAACATAATTTAAAATTTCGATTCACCAAGCAAAGTACATTTGCTAGCTATTGAGGGCTAGCTAGCACCTTGGACACTTTCATATGGGTCTATTGTTTGATTCTCTTTCAATTAACAATATGATCTAGCTTTCTTGGAAACCCACTGTCAATACAACTTAATCAGATGTAATGGATTAGTGGTGATTACAGCTGATTTATATATATGATTATGGCAAAACAAGAGTATTAATTACGTTTTTCAACACTTGAATCTGTTCATTATATCTTTAATGTTTATTAGTTGAGTTAAAAACAATTATCAGAATTAAAACATACCACATAATACAAAATGTTTAGGTAGTAAAAGGAAAATAAACGACCGCTAATAATAACCACACTACAAAACCGATAAGAAAAATACTAATTGCTCAGACGATTCAACGATGATAAGCAAAGTTTTAAAGAGAAAACTGATTTAAAAGCGACGATGAATATCAAAAAATAAATTAAAATATAACGTAAAACAAAAGTCATAAGCTGAGTATGTTCACATCGGTTCATGAGATCAATTTATTTTTTTGGTTGTGTTTTTGTAATGACAGACTTTTTTTATTGTGAGATCTGTTCTGCCTGTACCCTTTGCCTGAATAATGGATGTGTAAGGATTTTCAGAATGAACGGAGTCATGTTTATGTCCGTAAGGAAAGACATGGCTGAATAAAGATGCGATAATGTATAGATTTGGTATGAGATTATATGTTAATTTGAAAAATCTATACTTCCTCACAGATTGTGCAGGACAGTTTATAAAGCAATAGTGAGTGAATACAGTTCCTAACCCAAAATTCGTTAAACTTGCTACGTAAACCCCCATTCAAAGTGTACACGTAACATTAAAAACATTATTAATATTATAGACAAAAGCAAATTACTCAACATGAACATATTTGATCATGTTGGTTTTTGAGTGTAAATTCGACTATTTAATATAGGCAATATTTGTCAGCTGGTAATGTTTAATATAGCCTTTTAACAGTTGTGCACTCCATCCCGTTACAAATATAACGGTCTTACGAATTTTGATTTTTGTTAAATAGAAAAGTATCATTGATTTCTTAGTCAAGTGACTTTTACTGTTGGGATGATTTCTATCTATTTTGAAAATACTAGCATATCAAAATAAAAAAGTGTATAAAATATTAAATATCATAATTTTTCTGTATTTTCCCAATTTACTACTATTTATTGTTTAATACCATACTAATAGACAAAACAATATATTCTTATAGATACTGTTTGACATGTGTACAATTCTAAAAATATTGATTTTAGTGATAACTGTCATATTCTAAAATAGATTAAAACACTCGTTATGAAATAGTATTTTACGAGTGGAATTTACATTCGAGAATTTAGGTTGGAGTGCAGAAATATAAATCTTGATAATCAGATCTGCCAACATTTTTATGGTACCTTTTTAGTAAAAAAATCGAAATACCAACATTTAATATTAAAAAAATTTTAAATGGTAATATTAAATAAAATATTTTGAAAATACAAATTTTTAGCATATTCACTTAAATCTTTTTCAAATTCAAATATTCATTTTCCACCTTCTAAAGCCCATGCGTAATATGGTATAATCAATTTTATAATCCATTGAGGCTTATCTTGATTCCAAAGTTTGGATTTCGCCTTGTGCATAATATAGCATAACTTGAGTTGAGATGTATAGTACTTTCAAACAAACGGTATAATTGCTTGGTGACTGTATGTATCCAAATGCGCATATTGTATTTCTCTACAATTTATCATCAAAACTTTGTTTCTCAAACGATTACTAACAGTCTTGTGTTATCAGATCTAACGTTTCCGAGTTATATTGTAAGGCTTTATCTGAAATTTATTACAAATCGATATCGTTCTAAGTTATTGTTCACAAGTTTGCGCAAGTGGAGACACTTCTGTTTCTTATTGAGGAAAATATTTACCTAAGATCAATATATAAACTTTTTGAATAATTAATTACGATGTGTTTCTGGGTATTTTATTCAACTTTTTTTCAATGTTTTTAACGAAAGCCTAAATTTATAGATTTTTTTCATTTAAACTGATAATTTTATTAAATTTTATATAAATTTTAATCAATCAAATTAATAGTTTTAGTAATATAGACTATTGATATAGTACAATATTTAATAATATCAGTTTATGTCTTGGGTTTCATTTTACTAGTAGGTTATAATTTAATGTGACCCTAAACTTTAAGTTCATACTCTAACAGGCGGTATAAATAAATCTTCGATAATTTGTCTTCTATAAAGAGCAATATTATATGGCTGACGGCTGCTCTATAGGTACAAATAAAACGTCTATAGTTTTCGACCAAGGCAACTAAGTAATCCCCTCTCTCTCAAGAAAGATAGTCTAATGACCTGAAGTGTTCAAGAAAGAGAACGAGAGAGACTGGTGGTATCCCAGAAGAGGAGTCTATGTACTCATTCGCTCTTATCTATCTTATCAACGTTTGTATATATACGAATCCAGAGTAGAGGAGTTTGTGTGTTGACATTTCGACTGTATTTAAGATTGCAGTTGATTGGACCGTTGATCAAATTAGATTTTTCTTCTTGGTTGAGTAGGTAATAAATTCAATCTTTTCTAAACGTCCAGAAATTGTTCCTTTGGGTTTTTAACTGCCATTCTGTGTCTGAACGAATTCAGGGCAAATTCCACTGATTAGATTGTCTATAAATATGGATATGACAAACTTGAACTTAGGTGAATTAACACTCAATTATGTAAGTCAATCTAGCTGAAAGTTTGTTTTTACAAATAAAATTGCGTTTATTAATAATACAGTTGCGTTTTTTAATAATTTGCTTTATATCTTTTATCATGAATAAAAAAAACTCTAAATAATTAGGACAAAACTGTATTTTGATTAATTCTACGTTCAGGTTGGGTCTTCCCGAAGTGAGAATCGGAATGATACCCGGTGCACAGGGCACACAACGACTCCCTCGTCTTATTCCACTCTCCAGAGCCATCGATATGATAATTGTGGGCCGACATATCTATGCCAAAGATGCGCTAGAGTTGAACCTTGTTGACAAGGTAAGAGACGTATTGCAAACTTAGTTGCTTTAATTTGCTTTATAATAATTTAATTTGTAACTTTCTATTCTTTAGCGTTTGAAGCATTTCTGTGCTTTTTAAAAATTTTCTTATATGCAATTTTATATTTGTGAAGAATTGTTTTCATTATACAGAAAGTAAATTTAATAATACACATGACTATATAAAGGAAAATTAACTTTGTAAACGAATTTAACAAAAACCACTTGATAGATAAAATAATTTATTAGAATAAAAGAGACACCGAGATTTCGTAAAAAAACTGATTCACATAATCATGGAAGGCAAAAAGAAATGTAAAATAGAGATGGTCAATATAATATATCGATACAAAAGGAGCAACGCCATGTGAGAACAGATCACTTAAATATAGAATACGAAGGCTTGGATAAAACAACACTTAATACTATTTATAATACAGTATGAAAGGTAGCAATTATTATTTAAGTAAAAACTCAATTAAGATTATTACATTTGTCATTATGTAAATTAATAAAGACTGCTTCCATCTGTTCTCACTTGACGTTGCTGACGTATTGATATTACGATATACATCTCCATTTTGTACATTTCTTTCTTTCTTCCATGATTGTGTGAATCAGTTTTTACGAAAGCTCGAGTGCGTGTGTCTGTTATTCTAATTAATTACTTTATCTATCAAGTGGTTTTTGTTTCATATGATATACATGTTTTTCTTTTTTTATTACTCTAAGTTTAATTAAGTAGTATAGTAATACTGAAACAATTTTATCTAAAGTCCGTATCGACTGATGGCGCCATGTACGACTTTGCCGAGAGCGTTGTTGGCAAACCTTTTGAAGATCGACGGGTGAGCGGAAAGCCTGTTCAGGTCGACAAAATAGAAGCAGAAAACATTTTAGAAAGTTTGTCAAAGTTTATATCATAATTTTGTTGTACCAATACCTGATCATTGTCTTTGAATGACTTTCACAAGTACCACTTTTGTTTTTCAGAATATCAGAAAGTGCTCGAACGAAAATCTCGAGGATTGGACGCTCCATTGGTGACTAACTACAATGTTTTATGTTTTATATTTTGAAGTTGTGATAATAAAAACTACGATACATCAGGCGTATCATCAAATTTCAAGCGCTGACTTTATATCCCTTGTCCTCAGTTGGGCCTCGAAGCAGTTAGTTCTGCGGTCCATTCCGCAAGCTTTCAACAGGGTGTCGAGAGGGAGTCTGAACTCTTCCACCAGGCGATGACTTCTAACGAGGCCAGAAGTATGCAGTACATATTCACCTCTCAGAAGAAAGCTTCCAGGGTGAGTCAACGAGATGGGTTTTCATTTGTGAACTTGGTGTCAACAATTGTATCCTTAAATCAGTATTAATTTTCCATTTTCTACTTATTTATTTAAATAAATATTTTCAGTTTCGATACAATATTATGTTACAATAATATTACAATATAACTTTTACCCTTTTTACGTTTTAAATGATTGATTGTATGAGAAGTCAATGAGTTACTATTTTATTGATGTTATAAACCGAATTTTTATCTACTCATGAATTTTTCTATTTTATTTTCATGATCTTTGGGATACCAGGAGGTTAGATATAACGTTTTGATTTATCTATTTATGTTGCTTATTATTCTGGCCCGTAGCACCTTCCGATTGCCTAGCTACAGTTGTTTTAGCTACCTACATGACTGCATTAATTATCCACTCGTACTATAATTTGTTATGGATGCGCACGTTTATTGTGGTATACGTTATTAATTTGATCACTTTCGTGTAATGTATTTATATACACATGGAATGTTTTGATGTCGTTTTTTTACATATTATTATAAATAATTTAGACTTCGGAGTTATAATATAATTATTTCTACATGCATTTTATTGGTGAACAATTGAAAATTGAATTTTCCTTTACAAATTATAGTTTGTAGTCCAACATTATATTATTTAGATCTACTAAGAAAAAAAGCTGCAGCGGTCAATAAAAATTATTTATTATGTGGCATTGATAGTTGACTAACGTTAATGAAAATATATTTAATTTTCATGAAAAGAATGTTAAATAGCAGAAATGTTTTTACAATGAAAAATATAATTTTTTTGGTCTATTTTGTTATCTCTTTTATAATGTTAATAATTTTATTCTTTTCTTGCAAAATTATTCATCAAGGAGTTTAATTACATTAATTTAACACCAATACAGTATTTTTCCATAAGTTGAATGGATTTAATGTCGCTTAAAGGTTTAAATTAATCAAGAATATAATGCTTCTTTTTTAAAATTAATTCCATAAACTCTTGCTATTTCCGCGTGCTTTTCCGGATATTTATGTTGTCCTTTTTTCATGTAAATTCTTTTCTTGGTGTTCCTTTTGTTGATGTTGTGATATTGTCACTATTTATTTATACAGCAATCATTCATACTTGTAATTTCGTAAATATATACTTTAAATAACCATTGTTATAATTAATATATCTGTTGTCATTTTCTCATTAGTAATTTTCTTATTTAGAGTTCAGTAAAAAGTAAAAAAAAAATGTAAAATTTGTTTTCTAGGCAAAATTGGAAACATTATTGTTAAAATTGATTGTTATTATCTTCTATTATACTTAACTAATTATTCTTTCTTCCTCAACTAATAAGTACACAGTACAATAATGAATTACTTCCGACTCCCTATGTCCACCAGCTTCCCTCCAAACTACGATCGGTAGTTCCGGAAAATGTGCAGCGTATAGCGGTGGTGGGCGGCGGTTTAATGGGCACTGATATAGCCACGGCCTTCTTGACCCGCGGGTTCCCAGTTCTCATAATGGAGAAGACTCCGGAGTTGACCAAGCAAGCGCTGGCCACCGTGATGAAGAAGGTGACGAAAACTATACTATTAGGACGAGCCAAGGACACGGCGATGGTAGAGATTGATGTTGAGGCATGGATGCAAGGTGTTTCTGGTAGGTTCTCTTCTGCATAGATTAAAATATTAACCCTATCCAAGTGTATAAAATTGTCATGATGATAGTCCAGGATGTTTTCTGCTAGATAACTTCATTATAAGAAAAGTAATTAGAGATTACTATTTTCAAGATGTTCAATAAAAAGTTTCAGCGAAAATTGTAGATGGGGGGCCAAATCCCCTCAGTTTGATACTATTTACACATTCACTGACGTCATCTGTCCTTTCTCCTCATTGAATGTTACAGGGCTCTCTGGAGTCCATTTGCCGGAGGACAAAGACGACCCCAACACGCATCAATTCTTGGTGGAGGCTCTTGAGCGAGTGGACCTGGTCGTCGAGGCTGTCTACGAGAATATGGACGTCAAGAAGGCTGTCTTCAAGAGGCTGGATAGACTTTGTCGTGTGGGCACTTTCCTAGCTTCGAACACCTCCACGCTCGATATTGATGAGGTAATCTTGTCGTTTTTATTCAATACACAATTCTTAAAATGGATTAATCCTAGATCGATTGATGAGGTGTTATTTTATTATTATTATTGATACAATATTCTTATCTAACTTCTAATAGACTATTATACACATTTCTATAGTGTGAACTGAAGATATTAGATTATATTAGAAGTTAATAGGTTCACCGTTTTTTCAATGTCTCCAAACTAGCGTTCATCCCGTATTTTCACTTGCAGCTTGCCTCAGTAACTAAGCGACCAGGACGGGTTTGCGGTCTCCACTTCTTCACCCCCGCATATCACATGCCCATCGTTGAAGTAGTTCAAGGACAGAATACCCGACCTGCTACCATAGCAACAATGCACAATGTCTGTCGTAAGATGAGCAAGATTCCCGTTATCACCGGAAACTGCTTCGGGTTTTGTGGAAATAGGATGCTGCTGCCGTATATCTGCGAGGCTATATCTCTCGTTCTTGCTGAAAGGAGTGAGTGTTTCTTGCTTAATTTAGTTGATTTCTAAATCAATTTGTTTTCAAAACAAGCACACAAATAAACTACATTCACCTCGGCTAACTGGTCAGCCGGATGTTCAATATTGAAAATCATCCTGGACATATTCTGATAATTGAATAGTCTTAAAACGAGAGTCAAGGAAATTGCCGAGAAATCTGTTCGACATGAGGAACACCTTTTTTATTAATATTTTTTGAAAATGTGTAGAGAAACTTGATTGTTTAAATATGTGGAAATCATTTATGAGATAATTATTATTGCTGATAAAGGATGTTGTCTAGGCAATTTCTTTGTGAATTTTAAAGAATCGACAGAATACACCACAAAAAAACTTATACACAAATTAATGTTCACAAACAAACTCAGTAGTTCCCTCTTATTCAGGGTTCCCACTTTCCCTTTAGAACCTTTGAGTCGATTGCATAAAGTGGTATTAGTTTCTAGGGGTAGTAAATCTAGGAAAATCAATACAACTAGTCTCAAGCGGATTGCATAAACCTCTACTGGTATATATATATATATATATATATTTACTTGTATAGTAAGTATTTACGCCTAGCTGTAAATACTTTAAAATTGATATATTTAGTCAAATTAATGGTCTACTACCAAAAGGGGGTAGGTATAATTCGATAATTTCGATTTAGTTTTCATGTTAAAAAATTATTAAACATTATTAAAAATTTCTCAAACCATTTTAAGTAAAAAAAAATTTTTCTCTCAAATGAAAAGCGTTCTCATTTTATATAGCTAAATGAGAATGCTAAATTTTCATCCAAATTCTATATTGTACATTAAATTATATCATTTTTAACTTTGCGGAAATCAAGAATATTGTAATGGATTTTCTAAACTTTAAACGATTTTAATTGTTTAACCTATGAATAGTTCATGGATTTCCCAGAGCTTACGCCAGGTATTAGTTACTACCAGTATCAGATAATACTGCGTTATGCAATCGAATCTTTGAATTTTATAATATCCCTTGAGAACCCTTGAATTAAAAAAAATCCATATTATATCTTTTGAATCCATCATGAATTGTAATCCTATACTAATTTTTATTTTTGTCATCTTTATTTTTATAATTTCAAATTTCGTACAATAATATATCAGACAAGTTCATTAAAAAAATCGAACATTTTAACATATTAATATTTTGTTCTTTCATATTTTTATATATAAATAGTGATTATTAACAATATTATGATATACGTCATGTATTTAATCATTGATAAATTGATACAATTGACCATTAAAAATCCTTTGATAATCCCTTGAATTTCAATTTGTGAAAAGTGTGGGAACCCTGAATATTCGTTGGCTATAATGTGAACCTTGTCTGTTCTATCGTCAGGTATTCTGGACCCGCACACGGTGGACCAATCTCTCGAGGACCTCTTTGGTATGAGGATAGGTCCCTTCCGCACTATGGACCTTGTGGGCATGGATGTTATGTTGGCAGTCCTGCTTGAGTGGAAAAAATGGAGCTTGACGCATGACGGTTCTGCCTCCATTGACCCAGAGGCTCCCTCGTTTGTGCGGATTTTGGCCGTTATTGAGGAGATGGTGAAGCAAGGACGACTGGGCAGGAAGACAGGTATTGCAGGTTTATTTATTACTGATTGATAAAAAGACTTAAAGCATCAGATTTAAAATATAATGAAATCTCGGCATTTGTCGCTTGATTTAGCTTAATATGCGATAAGTGACGCAATTTTATTATATGTACTATTTTTTCTGCCCCAGGTATGGGCTGGTACAAGTACGACAAATCTGGTGGTAGAAAGTCCATCCGTGATCCAGATCTTCTCAAATTGATCGCCCCCTTCCGCCATTCTGCTCGCTTGGAGGCGACACCTTATCCAGAGATTAATGAACAGCGGGTACGTCCTTCTTTAAGCATTGATAGCCAACTATTTATTCTATTTCAGTTTGATCCAACGAAATTAATATAATCTATATAAAAGTCTTTTGATAAAGATGAATGTAAAACATAGCCAAAAATATTATTATCTAACATAAAATTGCTATAATGGAAAATTTATCTTTTATGTATTACAAGTTGATTGATAATTAATGTTATTAAAAATCCTGTGTAATAATCAAGTTCAATGCATATAATTAACTTGTCCCGAATGTACATGTAACCAATAGTATAACCGAATATGTAAGACATAAATCATAACACGAATGGGTATATATATCCAGGCCTTTGGTAATAGACAGTTAATTTATTAACTGGAAAATAATTTTTATGCTTTTATGTATTTTCATTCCTTAACTTCATACAAAAAAAGTGATAGATTCCAAAAATTGGATAAACTGGGTTACCTCTAACCTTTAAATAAATTAATAATAAATGTTAGCTCACTTTCAAGGAAAAGAAAAGGACGTTAATATTTTGAAAACTATAGATTTGGATTTCCAAGAAATGTGACTTCATTTGATTACCGTAACTTTGTACTTAGATCTTAATTATTATCTTTTGTTTTACCAATACAAGAATTGGTTTGGACAATTTATTTATTTTATTCGGTTCAAATTCTATCAAAACTACATGATTAGGCGATCCATTTAACCTATTCAAATGGTTAACCTATATATCTCACCCAGAATAGACCGCCTAATGTCATAGTTCTTATAGAATATTCACTGAATGGGAATAAACTTTTACATATTCTTAAATTATTGTAATCATTTCTAGTAATTCTGAATTTGTCAGTTTTTATTTCGTGAGTTTATTATTAGGCATTTTCTGAGTATTCACGTACATAATACTAACCCACTTTTTGATATTTTTGGCTTTATGGTGTAAAAAAATCTATTGGGCATTTATTTAGAATTAAAATATCCTGTTATATATATTATATAAAGACAATTTCATAGGATATAATTTTATTTAATTATTTATGGATTGAAGGAATTATTGCAAGATTTTTAGGTTTATACTTAAAATTACATATTGCCAACATTGATAATTCACATCCTAATAATTGGTCTCTGGTTTTCTCGTTTCTACATCTTCATATATTTCTTCTTTCCAGGAAATCGTTGATCGCTGCGTTTATTGTCTGATTAATGAAGGAATGAAGATTCTTGAAGAACAAATTGTTCCAGTTCCTGAAACTATTGACACAGTTTGGTGAATGCATAATCTTAATATCTTCTCTTTTATAAAGTTGTAAAAAGACATTTGTGAAGTTGTTTATCATTAATTAGATATTATTTATGCTTATTTAATCCTTTATATTTTGTGATGCATGCAGGATCAGTGCCTATGGTTGGCCCAAGAGTCGAGGTGGACCCATTTTCTACGCTAGGAATGTTGGCTTAAATGTCATCCATGAAAAAGTCGAAAAATACAGTAAACAATTCCGTGAGTTAATTTTCTATTGCACATTATTTATAATAATATGAAACTGAATATGTTTAACTGAAGCTTGCAAAGCTTTGTCATATAAATTTAATTTATCTTATATAATATAAAATTTCTCCCGCAGCTCAACTGCCCTACTGGAAGCCAGCTCAACTTCTCGCCAACTCGTCTACAGACAGCTCAATATTTGAGAATTGGAAGCCAAACACTTTTTTGTAACCTCTAATTCCATCTTAGGCCTCCTCTCTCATTTCAAAATATAAGTCACACGACAAAATCCACAACTTTTTACCACAAGTAACAGCGGACAACTATCTGAAAACTTTTGAATATTAACAAAAAGTTAAAAATTATAATGCCCTTTCTATAAAAACAGTTTGTAACATTTCTTTCAGATACCCCTGTTCAACAAATACTCGTTCATCTAATGCCTAACAGTTTCATTTACAATTCTGATTACAAATTATATCATTTTCTATGAGCTTCCTGAAAATATATGAGGTGTGTGTAACATAAACAAATCTATTCACGCTATATTATTATATATTATTTATACGTATGATAAACATGATGATTTATTTATATATATATATAATATTTACTGTGATCCATACTTGTTTGTAGTAAACATTATTGCTGAAATTTTCCATTAGTATTTATATTTTCGAATTATATATAACATGCATGTGTGGGCATTATACATTTTTTGGTAAATGATTACTTAAATTTATTTTGATTAAAAGATGCGGATATCTAATGCTTTCTTTATTTTCAATTTCATATTGATTACTTGTAATGTAATAAAATGTACTTATTATTGTATATTTTAGGGTTATGCATACTCTTTATTATACTGCTATATGATCGGATTAATGAAATTGTTTATAACGAAACTTGTTTTTATTGTTTTCCGAAGATATAGTACATTCTATTGTGTAAGGATACACTACGCAATTATATTATTTGAAAAGGGGAAATGATAAATGGAAAACATGGTTTTATGTCCATGTCTGTAATATGTCTGGATTAATCGGAGTAGAACAGGAAAGAAATGCGTTAATTAAGTGATGGGTAATTATACTATTGACTAGTGGGGTGTAGAGTCGATACTATGCTATACTAATATATCTATGCTATTCAACTGTTTTTTACACTGTTCACATCAAATTTTAATATAAAAACAACACATACCTCTGAAATTATCAACGTTGTATAGATCTTAAGTACAATTTCAAAGTTAGAAAACTGGTCTGACTTTTTGTCAATGCTGAGTGGCGGATAAATGAATCGTTTAATCAAGATTAAATCGCAGCAATATTACTCGCATCGTAGGAAAATCAACGAAAGAATAAAACGTATAAGGAATACCTAGAACAGTGCAGAAAAATGTTTCCAAATAGTTTATTGATTTAACCGTCTGCAGACAAGGTTCACACTGACCAAACGCTTTTAAAACAGACTCAATAATTAGTTGGTAGTGTGATGCCATTGCAACCCAGAAACCACCTTGAAACTGATATTTTTTATTGACATGTTTCCAATCATTGAGACCACCATCAGATAAAATTGTATTATTATTAGTGTTAAACTGACGTCAAAGTAGTATAACACACTTACTTATTCGATTGGCTGCAGATGAGTATTATATTTATAGCACATCCATTTAAGAACAACTTTTCACCATTGTTGCAATGTCGCGCGCATGAACATATCTATTTTGCATTTGCGTCCAGTTTTCTGTGATGAAGCTAAAGTTTTTTTTAGATAAATTGTTCGCTCTTTAATTGTAGCCCCAAAATTGATTACTTCTTGTGTAAGCAGATGTCCAGGCCACAGATAATATCAATCAAAACTGATCTATTTCATGTACATCAATATTTATAGCAACTACAAATTCTGTATCACTGAATATTCACTTTTTATCCAGTTTGATGGGTGTAAATAAAAATAAGTTCTAAAAGCCAACCTATAATAATACCCATGTATATATAAAAAGTGATAACAAAAAATGGTCATTGATATTTTTTTAAGAAACATTTATTTATTTAGACATGGTTAAAATAATAAATTGTTGATGTTTTGCTTTTAATATTGTAATTACGAATACATTTCACAACATTAGAATCCCGGAATTTAGGATGGGAAAACTTCGGGTAAAGTTCAATTAACAGTAAAGGACTACAAATTTGATAGTTGCTTTTTTCAAAAAACCACCCTGTTGCTCATTTCTGAAATCTGCACTCCAAAATCAATTTAGAAAGAATACCTCAGATTTTGCGTAAGAAAACAGTACACAAGATATTTCTAAATGCGTAACAGAAAAATTATAATTAACAAACTTAAATTCAAGTAAAATTTATCTAATAATCTGGATTGACGCTTGCGCCAACCATATTATTAGCTAAATTTGAGTTCAACACTTGAAGTGAATTATTACACACTTTTCCTTTTCTTTAACAATTGTACTCTTTCGTTATATTGTTTTATTAATTATTATTTTTAAATATAGAAAAATTGAAGCAAAATATTGATAAAATGTATTTAATAATGGAGTTTGTACTCAAATAATCAGCGCTAGATTTAAGACAACGTGGAAATTCTTACATGTAAACTGTTATCTGTAATCCTTCAGGTCAGTTGAATTTTGGTTAATAGACTTGGAATAATAGCCTATGAACCTGTTATTCGCATGCTTGAAATAAAGTCAAATTGAAGAGATATTTTACTAATAATGAACTTATTATATATATCACGCTATAAACGATGTGAAAGAAAATTATGAATGATAAATACTAATTATAAACTAAATATGTTTAATAATTGATATTTTTTCAAAATAAATGTAATGTCTTTTTATTAATTGATTATACACATTAATTTAATAATTATATCATTTTAAAAAAATATTTCACAATTTAGTCATACATTTTTATACTAATGATTATCACACAAATAGTAGCATAATTCATATACTGTTTATTAAACTTTTCAAATAGGTACATAAAATTACATTTATTAGTAATATCCTTAGTTATATTTTACTATATACAAATAAATTATTTGGCTATTTTTAAAAAAATTATTATTCTATATTTCGTTTTCGAACTGATATAAATTCATATTAAATCTTAATAATTTACTATTATTGCAAATTTTGTATTCAATATATGTTCCATTAATGATAAAATTAATCTTAAAAATTATTATATATTATTATACAATTAGGTCATTGAAATGCATGTGTCACGTATTTATATTGAAAAGTAACCTAAAAAATATTATACATATATGCCTCAAAATCGAAACCAAACAATATATCCAAAAATACAAAGTTATGTACAACAAAAATAATATATAATACACTCTCGGAATAAAAGTACACTGATACCTACGACTTATATATATAAATAAATTAAATGTAAAATTGTAATTTTGATACATCTGATTACAATTATATACAAAGAATATTCATTTTATTATTGTAATTAACTTTATATTTTCATCAGTTTCTTACTATTATATACTCCACTTCATTGTATCGTATTCAATATCTATATTTATAATATTATGCGTTTTGCTTTTCTTGGAGAATATGTATTATATTTAATGGCAATCAAACGAATATTTTTGAAAATAATACAATGTCATAAAACCATCCCTTTTAAATCAATGAAATCAAATGACTAAAAATATAACTATAATTAATCTTTTTTATTATTAAATAATTTAAACAAAAAATGTATTTAAATGGAAAAATGCATGATAGTAAATAGATTTATTAATTACAATTTATTAAGCATAACACATTAACAGTTTAAAACAGGATGTTGGAGGAATGGTTAGGCAATTATAAGATATTTATAATATAAATTGATGATCAGTACCTATAAGTGATACATTCATATCCAGTGTCCACCACTGTTCACACGCATGCGGATAACCATGTTCGTCTTTTACATTATCATTGTAGTTTTGACTTTTGTTACTAAAAACGTTTTGGGAAATGAAGATTTTGATATTTCATCAATAAAAATTTATACAAACGATGTTTTGGGTGTTGCTCAAGTGAATATTTCTCAAGTGAAATTAAGGTCGGGAGATCTACCAAAACAGGTCACATACAAAGTGAGTTTTATTGTTTTTGATATCCTTCGAAGTTTAACCGTACTTATTTATATATTTAATCTTCTAATCAATTGAAAACCAATCTAAACTAAGTTCATTACAAAATCAAACATATTGATCAGTGATATTAAATATTTATTTTTTATTTTATTGATACTGGTTTCTGTAAATTTCCGATACGCAAGATAAATAAAAAATATTCATAAATTTGATTAATTATTTCATTTTTAAATTAGTTTAATAATGGTTTTCATACAATAATGTTTAATAATATTGCTCTACAAAATTTGTCAAAATTTGGATAACCCTACATAAAATATTAAAATATTTATGTTATTACTAATTCATTTGTCTATTATTAATATTCATAAACAATTTAAAATTAAAACCACTAAAAACAATTCACAACAAAAATAATTTTCTACTATATAATACCAAGTTTTATTTGATTTCTAAGTTATCGAGCAACTCTTCAAATCTTTCTCACGAATATAAAGATCCAAAGAGCTACAATAGCATGAATGTTGTAACTGGTCAAAGTGGTGAATTCCAATTTACATACGAAGTGTTCAAAACAAGTGGAGAGAGAGTTTTATTTCTTCTGTTTCGAGTGAATACGTCCCAAATAAAAACACAGAATCAACCTCCACAGTCTGTTATATCAAAGATTGGTAGTGACAGCATCCACTTCAACATGACTTCATCATCGAATCTTCGAGAATATGTTATTTGTTATCGAAAACGGTAAGGAAATACACTGTTATGAATTTGATTAAAAATGTAGTCTACAAAAGATAGAATATCGTAAATACATTTTAAACATTTGAATTTAATCAAATAATGAAAATATTAATTTTAATATATTTTATTATTAAATTAACATAATATTTTCAACCATCAGAAATACAATAAGTCTTAATTGTCAGCGAGTACCCAGCACACTTCGAACAGTTTGCATACCTTGTTTGGATCCTGACACCCAGTATGTCTTCTTCGTGGCTGGAGAGTTCTCATCTGGAACCAGTTTGTTTAAAAAGCATGAAGTAAAAACCAACCGAAGTGAAACTGCTCCATTTGAAGTCCACACAAGAATATTTTCAAGAAATGAATTAGAACTTAAGTGGAATAAGATAAAAACATTTGGAAACTATTTTCTTCTCTTTATATGGAAAGTTTCAAAGCAAAGACCTTCAATATTTAGCAATTATTCTTGTGATCACGTGTTCGTGTTGAAATGTAGAGAATGTTCAAGCATTAAAAAGGTTGGTCCTGTATTGCTTCTTTGTTAATGATAATATAAATAGTTATCCCAAAATGTATCAAATAGTTATAAACATTTTATTATTACAAGACGTCTTTAAACGATTTATTTTTCAACAGCACAGTCTTCTGGATTCAAACATAACAAAGAGATACCCAGAAAAATGTCGCCTCACTCAAAGATTTATTGAAGACAATTATGACGTCATTAATAATAAGATAACTTATCTTTTCAAAATATTCAATTATGAAAGGATGTATAATTTTATAGTTGTTCCTTTACAAAACCGAATCGATTATCATCCTTTCAAATGTGGACTGTTGGAAATGAAAAAACCAGGTGAGTTCTAATAGTTTTAATTGATAATAAAATATGCACTATTCGAATAATTTTTTTAATTATTTTATTCTACATACAGGTTTTTCCTAATTTTATCACATTGAATTGTCAATAAAGGATTTGAGTTTGCAAATTTCATTTGATTGTTTGAAAGTTTTAACTGGAATAATTTGAAACTTTTGTTTGTATACTGAACAAAACTATATTAATAATTTACATTTTTCTTTAAATTAAGAACAAAGCGTTTATTACAAATTGTTTCAAATATCTGAAGTTTCAGTCAATCACTGATAATATAAAGATCTTTATTGTGTTGATAAAATAACAAATGGTTATACTATATAATACATACTCTGAGTGCTGAATGTAAATCCAACTGCGTAAACATCCTCGGTAATGTTATCTATAAATAAAAAATTGTATTTTTTGTATTTATAATATGATTTGATTTAAAAGTAAATTATGTTGACAAATAATATTATCCATTTCAGAGTGTGACTATGATTGTTTGAATGATGCCAAAGGTAAAACGTATTCAGGGTTAAATGTTGTTGATAATAAAAATCGTATTTGCAGTTTATGGTCACAACAAACAAACTACAAATCATTTTATAACTCTACTGTTGCTGAAGCAAAAAATTATTGTCGATTACCGGCAGATGATTTTACTGGGTCGAACAGAACATGGTGTTATACTCCAGATAAAAACACAAAATACATAACTTGGGGTTTCTGTGATATACCTCAGTGTGCTACAATAAGTGAGAAAGATTCTTCCTTTTACATAAATATAATAAAGTTATTAATTGAGAAGAAAATTGTCAAAGAAAAGAATTTTCTTATTATTTTGTCAAAATAGTTAAATAAATCACAATAATTTAGCTGATTACGAATTGTTCCATTTAGCGATAAATTTTACAAAAAAAAGTTTATTCTGTGATACATATAATCTTCAATAACAAAATTATATTTGTCTATTTCAATTTTAGACAAGTTTTGTCCTTCATCGTTTGTGGCTTTTACCCAATCAAATGGATCTATTCATGTGAGCTGGAATACACTCTACCCTACTTCTGATCTAGTTCCACAAGGGTACTCACTGGCTCTGAGAAAGGGGAACAAGTGTTTACTGTTGTTCCGGATATCAAGAAGAGGATGTCAAAGCTGTAACGAAAATATGGTAAACTCTTTGGTGTATGCCGTATGGTGAATACAAAAACGATCAATATTGCAAGAAATTTTTAAAATTTTTATCACGAAATATTTTAAGAAAATGAAATATCTGTTTAAAATGTTGTAATCACCAATAATAATATATTTGTGAATATAAATGAATTATATTTTTGTAGAATAATTCGCAATCAAAAATTGAACTGTTAATTTTTAATAATCAATTTATTCTCACAAAATTACATTTTTTGTTTCGCGATTTTTAGAAGCAATTGTATTCATTTGATCGGGACTGCCCTCAAGACAAACTCGTGGATCATTATTTTGATTTTGAACAATCGACAATTTCTGTGAATCTTGAAGATCCTGACCCTGACACAGCGTCTAACATATCTTTATATTTGCTCACACCTCGCGGTCCTGGTGTGTCACTTACTCGACATCTTCCTGTCAAAGGTGATCTCATGAATTTAGAATTTACGAATTATTGATTTCTTTTTAACTATTTGAACATTAAAACAAAACATAGTGTTTCTTTATTGATTAATTCAGTTATCATATTGGTATAATGTATTTTAGTATATTGGTATGGAATTGTATCTCAGTTTATTGTAAACATTTGATGTACAGTTTTAAGTCCTGGTTTGTCTATCAGTTTTCTCACAATTTCAGTTCCTGGAGTTCCATCAAATTTTCAATGTGAAACACATAAATCTTATTTTTATCTGTCGTGGGAACTTCCTTTCTCGTTAGAAAACAAAAGTAAAATAAGAACATACCACATCATATCAAAATGGAGGGTTAACCACAATCAGATCGTCAAGCAATCGACTCATGAATCGTACCTAAATTTAACTTACAGCCGCTATTGTACAAATTATAGTTTCATTATTTGGGCCGAAAATAGCGCTGGTAATGGATCTACTGTTGATGTTAATTGCCCACAAAGTTTCCCCGGAGGTATTTTAAATTGTATATTTATTAATTTATTTAGTAAATAATAATAATTTTAATCTGAAAAGACCACACAATCATACCAAAATTATAAATATATTAGTTCATCTTTTGTAGTATAGATACTTATTTTGTGTTATTTATATCTATTGATTCTTCATCAATAAACAATGTTCAAGTAAATCTGGTAAATGACGAATTTAATAAAGTAAAGAAAACTTGTTTTCATAAGAGATATTGGAGGATTGTTCCGTGCAGGCAAGTAAAGAAGCCTAAACACACTTTATATTGACATAATATGCCTCTAGGTATTTTATTAAGCAAGCAGTTAGACTTTATTTCAATCGCAAATATATTTGCTGCTTTATTCCGCATATAACTTTATAATATGAACACTAAAACATTATACAACCCACATAAATTATGTTTTATTTATTCGGAAGCTCCATCAAAAGTTGAATCCTCTTCAATCATTGCAACAATTGTAACACCAACTGAGCTTCGGGTAAAATGGAAAGGAAATTATCAAGCAACAAAATGTTCAATTAAATATGTTGTTCATTGTGAACAGATCGAGAAAAGTTTCGAAAAAATTCTTCAATCACGTAAGTTGAATTTATTCAGACAACATAAAATTATATAATTAACCGCAAGCGAATAAATCACATTGAATTTTAGCTGAGAGAAATAATTATAATGAAAAGTATTTATAATAACTTTATTAATTAGCTATATAATTAAAATATAATTGTTAAATGTAAAAATATTCAATTATATTTTTTGAAACAAATTATTCTTTACACAGAAGTTTCGATAAAGCATCTCCCTTCCAACCGGTATTACTCCTTCCGAGTGAAAACAATCTTTGTCAACAGTGAAGGCAGAGAAGATGGCCAATTCAGTAACTATTCAAAATCCTATTTTGTTGGATGTCGTAAGTTCTTCAATTGATAACAACTTCATAACGTTTTCAATTGTAATATATTAATGGATCCTTTATAATATTATTCCAGCCCCTCCATCAATAAAAGGAATTGAATGGTCAAACATTTCTAAAACGCGAGCAATTTTAAAATGGAATACTTCAAGTGTAACTAATACTGGACCTGGACCGGTTGAACTGTTTTATATCAATAGATTAACGGTGGTCAAACAAATTAAACAATACAACACTTCTTCTCGTCAGAATTATTTGAAATTTCAAGATTTGACTGAATGTACAAAGTATTGTGCAGTTGTTTGGGGATGGAATCCGGCAGGAAATGGGTCAAGGTCAGAAGAGGTTTGCATGATAACTCAGTCTCCAAGTAAGAGTTAGCGATTTAAATGTCAAAACTTCTAATTTTTATTTGATTTAGGTAAAAGGAAATTTTTTCAAATAAATTGAATACATGTTTCTAGAAACAGTTCATATTGTCTTAAATTTATTGAGAGGGCAATTTCATTCAGAACGGAACTTTTCTCAATATATTTGTGATTTCGTGTTTTTAGCGTCAAAAAGTTTATTTGAATTGGTGTGTGTTTTTCTTCTAAAAGAAAACAAATAAATTATGATTTTCTTAAAGTTTTGATTATTAAATCAAAAAATTACAATAATCACTCCATGTCTTGTTTGTTGGAGCAAGAGTAAGCTTGAGTTATCCAATTAGTAGATGATTTGTTTGTATGGATTTGTATGGCTTTGCATTATTTAGCTATCTTATCAGGCTTATGAAGGTTCAATTTGATTGTGTATCTTATTTTATTGAAATAAAATTATGACATCACTATATAATGTAATCTTTGTATTATTTAATTTCAATTATCAAATAAAATTAATGAAGTAAATTATCTGAAGAAGGCGTATGTAATACAAAACTTTTAAAATGACATCAAATCGTAATATTATTTTAGATGTAAACCATACATATTACAATAATTATAACTGAAAAAAGATCTGAGCGAAAGTATTTAGTGTAATATTTATGATATAACCACATTATTCGCATGTTTTAATGATGTCGGATTTAACCCTTTGACTTATACGATGAATATACTTTAAAATACTAAATAAGAATAATTTTTAAAATATCCGGAAATATCCTTAATTTACAGTTACGATATTAGGATAAGAATAAAAGTTTTAAATAAAAAACGAAGCTAGAGCTTCTTTGAATTAATTGAAATAATTGAATCTATTTTTTAGCTTTATATGATAATACTTAGTTACAATAATTTTACGGTTTTTAGAATCATTAATGAGAACAGATTACTATATTTAATATTTACTGTATATTAACCAATTTGATTATATTTTTAAACCATGAAACGTCCATTCCAATTTATATCGACTAAAAATACAATACGTACCAGTCACAACCACGATGATGTCTGTACTTAAATACTATTTGTAATAAAAGGAATTTAATGAAAGACAACAAACATATATTCCCATTAAGAATTATACAATTAATGTAATACAAATTTACAGGGTGAGAACAATTTTCGGAAAAATATATTTGCTGGGTATATTTCGAATGTTTATCTCATTGTTTTAATTTATATATTTATATTTATTTAAACAATAGAAATGTACTGTTTGCGATACAAAATTGTTTCAATAACGAGTTACTCTTCGGTTCTCAATCTTGTTTCTGTAATCACCCCAACACGTTCCATGCAGTAGAATTGTCAGGTTCTCTCATGGGCCAAAGTATTGCTCTATAAAGAGTGAGCTGAGATATTGTGCAGTTTTTTGTTACTTTACAATTAATTGTTCCGATCATCCGAGAATTCAATATTTTTAATGCAGCACGGAATCATTATTTTAATAATTTGGTAAAGTTCTGTATATAATAAAGCTGTAGTCTATTCTATACATTTATTATCAATTATAAATTACTCAGATTAGGATATTTAAAAAAAATGATTTTCTGAACCATTTCAGTTCCATCTTATATGAACAGCACGATTGTAATCACAACATTGGAAAATTTCGTAGAGTTATCTTGGTCAGATAATCAGAGCTGTCCAGTTCGTTATGAAATTAAGAACGATCAAAATACAACGATGTGGATCACATCAAAGAAAAGTTGGAATCTAATACGGCTCAGAATGATATAATATTTATTTTTTGATATTATTATTGAATTATTGTTAAGCGCAGCCACAATCTTGTTTTCAAACAATTTTAATTGTTCCTTTTAGAATTTCATCTTGCTCAATTAAGAAAAGATATAATTTATCGATTTAAAATTCGTCCAATTCTTCTGGATTCTACGAATGGTTCTGATTTTGGATCTTGGAGTTTTCCACTGTATTTAGGACCCGGTAAGCACAGAAAAATTAAATAAATTCATAAATGAGTTTTAAATTAAATTTTCTGATTTTCTGATTTTAAATGTATTTTTGTTTGATTTGTATACCTTATAGATCCAAAGGATATCATTGATGTCAACATTTTTCACTTTTCAAGCGAAATAACCAAAGTCTCGTGGACTTTACCTGCTGAAGAAATTACAGACACTATTTTTGAGTTTATCATTATTTTGAGCAATACGTCAGCTTCTTGTTACGAATATTACAATTTGACTTGTCAAGATTGCCAATATTCTGAAGTAAGAATGTTATACGGATGCACCATAACATTTTCAAAAGACCATTCTTAATATTTCAGATCAGTATTAAACAATTTGTTAAATACTTTTAACTCTGGCATATCCGTGTGCGCATTGTGATCACAGCATTGACTTCAGTTAAATTCTGCGTCTATGCGTGTGGGTGAATGTTGGTTTTGTAACTGGATGACCTTAAAATACGTTGAAGCAACAATTAAATAAGGTTGCGAAATCTATTTCTTACAAAGAAATATTTCATATTCATTGTAAATTGAATTATTCCCTTATTATTCCATTATCAAAGGAACCAAACTCTTGAACTATAGAGATATAAAATAAATTAATGAAATTGAAATATTTGTATAATTAGTTGACAATTGAAATTTATTCCATCTATGGATTCTCTGCAAATCATGATATTCTTTATGTATGATAATTCTTGTTGTTTGTTGATAAAATCAAATTTGGTTTCACATTTTTAGGGATCATTAATATATAGCAGTTTTTTTAATAATAATTAATTATCTAATTAATAAATGTTATTCACTGTATCAATAATATTGAGAGTATTTATATGTTGACGAATTTATATAAACTAAGGGTTAAGTGAAGGGTTACTTGTTCGATTTTTTTGTTGCAAAGGTTCGTCGGGTTAAACTTTCTCTTACGACTAATGGGTGTTGCCCTACATAGAAAATATCATCATTTCTGAAATTAGCATCTAACAATTCTAAATTTATATATGAAAGTGCAGAATTTGCCGATACAGTATATTTATATATTCACATTTGTGTGCGTTTCTAAACTGTCCGTGATATAATATTATTTTATAGATTCAAAATTACAATTGTAAATTAAGAGCGTACTGCCGACAGCCTTTGCTGTAAAAATGCACTGACAAGCTCAATACTTTGGGAGACGAACCTGACGAGCTGAACATTTCAACCGTTTGCAGCTAAAACATCGAAAATATCTCCTTATTTTTACTGAAAACATTAGGGCTGCCAAAGAAATACCAAATTTTTGTAGGCGTTTTCAACATTTATAACGGTATTTTTATGCCATTGTAACAAAACACTAAATATGTGTTTGATTTAGCTAAGATTCGTGGATATGGGTTTGTGAACAATTACATATTTGGTAACAAAATTTTTTATTCTGTTTCATTATTTTGAACTAAAGCACTTATTGTCTTTAATGTATTTTATAAATTGTATAACAAACATTTGTCGGAACATTTTTTTAAATGTGAAACAAAATCAAATTTATGTCGTAATTATTTAGAATTGTTCAATTTTCTCATAGAAGTTCTATCAATTATAATATTTAGTATTTCATGTTCAATAAAATTAAAATATATTTGTAATCTTTTCCACAGAAAGATTTGCTCAGTGAAGGGAAGAAATCTTTGTCCAATCTTTTAATGGGATGTCCCGTAAACGTTTCTAGTGATCAGGAAGCTATGGACAAATATTTAAAAACAGATCGACATTTTAACATTAGCCTGAAACACCTTGACCATGCTGGCATGGGTGTATCGATCCATTCTGTCAATGTGAAAGGTCCTGGAATACGTTTATTTACAAAAGTTAGACATCAACATCAAAGTATGACAATCCTTTTTTGTTCCATTTAAATTATAAACGTCTAGATATTATTTACGTAACTGTTAGAAATATTAAGTTTCTTTATTTAAATGGAATAATCTTTGGAGAAATTTAGAAAAGTGAATTTAAGTGTTTTAATCATTTAAAAAACAATCTTACATTAATATCTAATATCTACAAATAAACACAATTCACGTAAACAGAAATAATTGTAGAGAAAAAGTTACAAACATGAATCGTATAAAGAACGTTATGATTCTCTGAAAATTTTACTCACTGACTCTTTCGCTTCGCTCACTCGGCGGTTAAATTCTCCTTGTATTATAAAGTTTTACTTTACAAATTTTATGTAAATAGTTAATATTGGCGGCCATGATTTCTTGAGTTTTTCTTCATATTGTTTTGTTTTTTATAATAGGCCTTCTTATCGGTGGAGTAACTGGTGCTGCTTGTATCTTTTTTGGAGCTGTATTGATAACATTTCTATACACAAAAAGACGTCGACAAATGCAAAATCGTCCGCCACTCCAATCTAGACTAAATTCTTCCAACAGGTTGACTAATTTTATTTGAGTATAAGTAAACTTTTATTTTAATTTCAGTAATTAGTTGAATAAATTCAATCATATTTTTCAAATATTAACAAAAATGAAATTATAATTTAGACATTAGAAATATAATAGAATTCAAGATATTTTTATTCCTTCGACTGCAATTGTCTCTATTTTAATTTCATCAATCTTATTCTTGTATTAATTTTAAATACTGTAATAACATTTTTGTTTCATTAAACTTTACTCTTAAAGTTTACAATGTTAATTTCATATCGATTTTCAGAAAATCCGTTGTAGTGGCAGAAACAGGTGAAATAAGTTTGAAGCTTGTCAAGCCAGCCGTGTTAAAAAGGTGCAGAATGTAAAGTTCATGACGTACAAATAATAATATATTATAATCAATTATATTATCAGCTGCTTATAAATTTCCCAGAGAGAATTTTTCCTCTTAAGTTAACAAATATTCTTTCAAATAAACTCTTTAAAAGATTAAAAAAATTAAGATCACAAAAATTTTTGATTTAATCAATTTGCGAAATTTGTACAAATTAAATAATTTTTAAATTTTCAGTGTTTATGGAATAAACATTTTATTTAGTTATTAATATTTTGTATTTTTAAAATATTATATTCTTTTATTATAAATTTTTTAACTAAGTATGATAAATCGATTTTATTTAGACCACAGTCTGTACCAGTTGACAACTTCTTTGAATATTGCGCAACAATGACTGATGAAAATGGAGCTGGATTAAAGACTGAATATGAGGTGACATTTTAAGCTATAAATAATGTTGAATAACAATGTATTGTCATTATTAACTTCATAAAAAAAATAACAAAAAATTATTTAGTATCTTAAAAAAAAACTTAAAAAATTACTTAAAAAAATAATTTAATTTATATAAAAAACACTTAAAATTTGCAGCTGCTTGCTGCTATGACAACGAAAAAGGTGGCAGATTTTGGGCTGACTTTCAATGATGCCAACGAAGCTAACAATCGTTGCAAGAATAAATACAAGGACATAATACCATGTAATTACGCATCTGGCTTCTAATATTAATTGAATTAATGATTATAGTATGATAAACTTTATTATTTGCAGTTTGTATAAATACCTACTATCAGATCTTACTTTCCAAATAGAACCATTTAAGATTGTTATAATACAAATAAAGACGATTCCATTTTAAAATTTTTGCATTCAAGATGATCAAAGCCGTGTTCATCTGGATGAAATCGAAGGCAGTGACGGAGACATTAGTGACTATATCAACGCCAGTTTCATCACGGGACTAGACCAGGAAACGCAGTTTATCGCAGCTCAAGGACCGATAGAAGGCACGAAGACAGACTTCTGGCGAATGATTCTTGAGCAGAACTGTGTGATTATTGTTATGCTGACCAGGTAGGACTTCGATCTGAAACTAATGTTGTGGCTAATAACATATACGATCCAGGTGTTTATTTTATATCAGAGTCAAGGAAGGGGATAAGGTGAAGTGTTCACAATATTGGCCGGAGGAAAATGAATTGGCAACTTTTCATGATGGAGGTCTACACATAAACGTCAGCTGTACTAAGGAGACCAACTACGGTGGCTTTACCGTCCGAATTTTAGATGTTGAAACAATGGTAACTTAATTATAGAATTAATTACAATTTAATATAAATCTAGTCATAATTTAAAAATTTAATTTAATAAAAAAATAGGTAAATACTAAAAGAAAACTAATTAATATAGTACATGTTTACCTAAAACAATCAATACTAGTAATCAATTATTAATTACTGGTTACAAGAGGACCTCGCGACAACACAGTTCAGTTGGAGTTCTCCCGATTAAGTATGGCAGTATAGATCCAAGGAGTCATACTCCAAGGTCTGCTGAGAATAATATTGTCAATAGTGGCTAACAAGAAATGTTTCGTTTTCTTGACTCTCGCGATTTTCTTATATATTTCGTCAGTAATATTGAAATGAAAGCTATACATGTTTTGTCCCACCGTTATCTCTCGATAATTCCTTCAAGCAAGCTGTTCTTTTTTGAGTACAATATTACTTTTTTTTCAAATTCAAAACTAGGGTTATCTTATCCCAACCTTTGAAAAATAGATTGCGAATAACATTTTGGGCTTTACATGATTACGGATACTTGATGAATTGGATCCTTACCTCTTTAGACAGAATCAAGTCTATTTTGGAGATCTTCCGCAGCTCCGCGAGCTTGACAAGCTTCAGTGAAGCCTTCCTGGGATCCTCTTTTTCGGCTGTCAATAACAATTACAATATAGTCTTATAATATAACATCCCCACTGGGGTACATTAAACAATCTACAATATTAACGTCAGAATATTAAATCGATAATAAATCTAATCGACAAGCAACACAATTAGATTAATTTAAAATTACTTTCACTAAAAGACATCATTTCACTTCCAATTCTAAAAATATGTTTTACTTTAATTTATTAAATATGTATTAATACGAATTAATAATAATTAACGTTATTAAAATTTTAATCGTTAAGGAAATTAATTTCTCATACTTATAGAAACAGCATCGATGTGTTGAACAAATTCATATGCACGCCTGGAAGGATCATTCCACTCCAACACTGGAAGAGTTCTTCGAACTTATGGAGATCTTCGATAAACTTCGAAAAAGCAATTCGCAAAAAAAAATTCTGGTACACTGCAGGTATACTTTAATTAAATATTTAAAACCTGATCTCATAAGTGATAATTAAGATGTGAAGGGATCTTTAAATTTATAACTAAATGAAATTAGAAATGAAGGTTTCTCCCAGTGTATCATATCAATTTAATTAAATGGATTCAGTCGCTGTTGTCCTGTTTCTTAAATTGAGTAGTATTTCTTTTATCATCACATTTATTATATACATTTATTATATATTAAATTTATTATATACGAGTCGTAGGTTAGAAAGATATTTGTTTTAAAAATAGATATTTTTTTGAAATTAAAATATAAATAATAAAACGACATTAATTACGGATCTCCCTATATTTCATATTATTCTTACAACTCCAGCTCTCTGTTATTCCTCATATTCCAACCACTCCTCTGTTATTCCTCATATTCCAACCACTCCTCTGTTATTCCTCATATTCCAACCACTCCTCTGTTATTTCTCATATTACAATAACCTTCTTTATTATTTAGCGCTGGAGTTGGTAGAACTGGAACCTTTATATGCATTGATACACTAATTTGTCAATATAAAAAGGGTATCAAAAGCTTCAGCATCTTCAGTGTTGTTCTGCAATTGAGAATGTGCCGCTGCAAAATGGTTCAGAATAAGGTAGGTCATCAACCTATGTTCGTATAATTTTATGAGAAGCAAGGTTCAAATAAAATCATAATGGTTTATATTCAATCTAATTATGTTTTTATAAATTAATGAAACATTTATTTTAGCAATTCAATAATTAAAAAGCATGAATACATCTTAAAATAAATTTTCACTACGTTACTTAAGAAAATATGATTTCAGATGAATCAAAGTGTAAACAAATCAGACTTATGTTTTATAAATTGTAACAGATGAATATTAGATTTTAAGTTATTAAATTAAACAAAATAAAAATCTGTTAAAAAATACCTACGTGTCCGTTTTAAAAATAAATTATTAACGAAAACTATATGTTGATTAATATATAACTGGCCTAAAAAATATGAAATATGATGCGAAAGTTTTGAATTGACATCTTTGAATAAATTGGCATCGGATATAAGACTGAGGATACAGGGCCTCATCAACATTTGACGCACAACATCAACTCGCACAAGTTGTTTAAATGTAATGGATTATTTATCGTTTTTGATATAGCCACAAATATAAAGGGGGTAGTTTTTGAAAGTCTCACTCTAGAAATATTTAATCCATAATAACGAAAACTGCAATGTATAAATATCCCTATAACAAAAATATTATTTTAAACCATTGAAAAGCTACTCATCTTCCAATTGTGGTGTTTTGGAAGAATTATTCAAATTGTTCTTCTTTCTCCACCTTTAATAAGTAGACATGTGCATAGTACTTAGAATCTTGAAAGTTTCAAACGATATGTCTAACGGAAGAAATGAGGAAAACATATAAAAAATAGACATCAAAATACATATTTCCGTGATATTAATATACATTTAAGTTCAATTAATATATTAAGTTATATAATAATAATAAAAATTAATGTCATGGTACTTTCCTTGAAGCTCGTATAGACAGGAATAATTTTAAAATAAAACTTATTTAACATTTATTTTACTGTTTGAACAATCAGACTTTTGTCATTTTTGGCTTTAAATAATAATAATATGAGACAAATTAAATGTGTAAACCACGTGTACGTTAGCTTTCAAACCTTTTAATGTTATTATTTTTATTACTGTTATATCAATTGACTGGTGTTATTATTCACATTCTAGTATACATATACAAATAATTACATATAAATAATATCTCATAATATTACGAATTTTCATTACAAATTTTAATGCGAAATTGAAGACATATTTATTGATTAATTAGAATAGAGTTCTGTAATAAGTATTAAGTGGCTGGAAAATATTTAAAAAAATTCAAATTTAATTATAATAAAGTAACAATGATATTTGTATATTTATTATATAACATTCATATCGTTATTAAGTTAATTTAACAATTCGGATTAACCCGGAATATAGACTATATTATAAGTGAAATTTTTATATCCTCAGTCACATATTATTCAATGTTAATATATTTAAGGATGTCAATATAAAACTTCCGCCTCATACTTAATATTTTGATAGTTAAACTGGTATATATTGCATATTTATATTGTATTTCCGTTATAATATGAAGACCTCAACGAGTTACATAATGTTACAATTAAATTGTTTATTTGGCAAAGTGTCATGAAGTAAAGGAGAGTGTTCACAATATAATGAATTAATTGACGAATAACAACAATTATCTATTTTTGGATCAAAGCCTGGCCTTGTTATTTACATCCTGTTACAAAATGATATATGTTGTACAGTTCACAGATATTAGTATTTCACTTACCCATAGGTTATCATTGTTCATTTTATTCCGCATTTAAAAATTGAAACTTAAATTATTTTCTTAATTAACCAATATAAATTATCAGCAATTAAATTAAATTTTATAAATATTAATCATATTGAAGCTTTGTATAATAATTGTTTTTCTTAACGTATTCCATTGATCGTAATTATGTGTACAGCATTTTGAAATATTACTATTTCAGTTTAAAAGTATATATTTGTAAGTGAAACAGTTGACCTATACCATTTCATATCCGAATCTATTAATATGTGTAAAATCTAAATATCTATAACTACGTTAATATTGTTTGACAATTTCTTTTATCAGATTCAATACCGCTTTGTCCACGACTTCATGGTTCATTTATTGAGCAAGTCAATTGTGGATACTCAAGAGGAATGTGAAGGTATAAAAAAATATGTTTACTTTTTAATATCCTATGAATTGCTATTTAATAGTGATTATATTATTATATCTGTGGTATATAGATATTTTATATTTTATTACAAATAAATATTATTAAATACCTTTAGTATTGCACAATTACGTGACTCAATTATAAATATGAAATTACTCGATTTTTTTAATTATCAAATAAAAAACCTTTATTATTCAATGTTTAAATTAAAATGCTCATAAAATTACCAGACCTTTTCGCGTATATCTCATTTGGTGCATAATCTACCGAATTTAAGTATAATTTACTAAACCACATTTTTAATAATTTTACCTTACCTATTTCTGACTATTCTGCCTTTCAGATGATGGAATTTACTACAATTTGTAAACCAAAAGAATTCCAAAATTTGAGACCACAAACTTAAAATAGTGTTGTTTGTTGATCAACATTGTGCTCTATCTGGAAATCTGTTTCCGTAAAATAAATCAGATAAACTTTTTTGCTATCGATATTAATTTGGCTATAATTATATTTATATACATTTTATTTTACCTGAAAGACTAATTTTTATACAAAATTGGTATAATTTTCTTACGAAGTTCAATATATTTTATAACTTTTTCATTACTAGTACATACGTTATTTTTTAGTATAATATTGGATATAATTTATTCTTACATTCATGAAATTATGGAACTATTATGAATCTGTATATATAGAGACATGATTATTAATTTTATTGCATTTGTATCAGTCTTTACGATAGTTTTATTAATTTGGTTTGATTTCTTATTGTATAATTTATTTGATTCCTTTACATATTTGGTACCTGCAATACATAAAAATAACCTTCGTAATTGCATCATAACAAATTATATATATATATTTCAATGAGAGATAATTTTTGTATACTTTTATGTAGTTGCATGAGTATTATAGCAAATAATTAACCACTTTTAAGATAATAGAATTATTTAATGCATATTTCAATTATGTTTATTTTTTACATTTATTAAAAATAATTATTATTAAAATATAGAATAATTTTTATTGATTAGATAGTTAAATTTTTGATTTTTATAGCAAATCGGTATTGAATTAAAGACGAAGAGAAAAAGTTTAATGGTTATTAGAATAAGGTAAAGGGAAATTAAAAGTATAATTAAAACATCAATTGACGTATCACTCTGTATAGTAACAGATTTAAAATTGATTAGCAAAAAATGTAAACATTAAAAAATGGTATATAGATGATAATAACATAGGAAGCATAAACTTTTTACCTATTCTAAAACGCTATGCAAAACATTATTTGAATCTATGATATTTCAAAATATTTTTTTATCTTCGTGTGTTTAAATAAATCAGTGTAATTTTATTAAAATTATAAAACCATTTTAAATCTGAAATCAACCGTACACATGAAATGATATGCACATGAATTGATTTTATTACTTTGTTTGCTTTTTTGTTTCTTTTTAAGTTGAACCTGTTTATAATTATTGAAGTTTATAATATTTACTAAATAGGAACTACATAAGTCAATAATTCTCAAGGGACACTAAAAAGAAAGAAATTGTTAGTGTTAAAACAACTAATACATAATTTGCCGAACAACTACAAACTGATATATTAAAACAATTTGTCAAATTTTCACAAATATATGCCACCATACAAAATAACAGTAAATATAACAAAAATCCAGAAATACAAACCTGAAGGGTCAAAGTATCAGTAACGTCAAATTGTATTTGTAAAGTAGTTTAAAATATCAAAATGTCTGAGAAATTACTAAGCTATTTATTTATTAAATTACTTCAGTTATTTTAAGTTCTCAAGATCTCAACTGTTTTTATTTTGGGCTGACTAAAAAATAAATCAATTTTAAGTTTACTTGCACTATAGTCGAATTTTTTGAGAATCAATTACATATTTCCAATGAGCATAAGTCTTTTCTGTATGCTTTGAAAGCTATTTCATACTACTATAAGTGACTCCAGAAGGTGGCTTAAATGAGTTTTTTCTGATATTAGCCCCCGAAAATCTATATTGTCGTCATAAGGCACTATTCCAAAAAGTCATGGTGCATTCAAGCGTTTAAATCGATTTTTAAAAGAAGGTTTAGTAGCGCAGCTGTCCGAAGGAGTCGAATTCGGAGATGCGATTACAAACTTCTTATTTTCATATAGATCAACGCCGCATGCATTCACAAACGTAATTAATGCTTAATCGAAAATTAAAAGTACCGTTGCATTCCTTGTTACCGACAAAGCAAAAAAATTTTGCTAAAATATAACGAATGGGAACAGACCTCGATAAGAAGTAATCTAAAATGTTAGATAGACATAATACGACTCACAAAGCGTCTTGTATGCAGATCAAAGAAAGAGACTGCGTGTGAATTCGAAAACCGTTCTCGAAACACAAACTAGAGTCTAAATTATCGGATCCAAAATGTGTTGTTTCGATTCCAAGCAGTTTAACAGCACGTTTAGAGCATCCTCCAGATTTTTCAGGGGAGGATGATGTTGAGAATAAGGAGAATACTGTAGTAGGAAATAGAATAAATCGATAGCGACGATCGCACCGAGATGTTTTAATTTTGAGTAAGGGTGTTATAACATATGTTTTATTGTTCTCTATATTGACATTTTTCACGCATTTCAAAACCATGTAAATACTTATAGTGTTGGTGTTTATCTTAGTTGTTGAACAATTTGCAAGAGGGGATAATGTTGTGTGTTAATAATTGTAGAGTTATACTTGTATATGTTATATACTATTAAACAGTAGTAGTTCTTGTGTATAAATACTTATAGGGTGTCCCATATACTATTTTGCTTTTTAATATACTGATACATTCATTGATTTTTATTCATAGACTATATAGCTGGTATGTAAAGAAATTATCATTGTTATAATCATGAGCAAGGAAAGTGTGAATTTCTTCATTAATTACAGCATTTATCAAAAGATTCTACGTGAAGCTACTCAGCCAAAAACTGTTAACAATATTGGAAGACCTTGCATGTGTTATAAAAATTAATAAAATGTTAAAACAGCACGATTAGATGTTCCAAAAAGTTATGTTCACAGGATTTTGACTGAGGAATGTGGTTAGAAAAATGTCTTCTGTACAGAGGTACCATATTCTTTAACCATTTCAACCAGGGGTGGCCAGACTGCTATTTTATCAAGGATTGTTTATTGACAGACAGTGTTTCATTTCAACTTGTTATGTAATTTATGTTTTTATTGCATTTATTACTAGTAAATAAAATTCTTAAAATTTGTCCGTATTTCGTGAGTTTATTTTTGATTATTTATTGTTTATATTACTGAGTATTTACGTATATTTTTGTATTTGGTAGTTTATAGGTGTTATATTTAAGTGAGTTTATATTCTGTGAGATTATTTTAATAGTAATAATGTCTTTCTCAGGTTTGTTTGTTCAAACAGTATATATTAGTCGGCACTTTGACCTAAAATAGTCAGGTATGGGTGCTATCTGGGTCCTATAGGAATATAAAATTTATATAATTATATAGAAGAAGAATATAATTATTTATAACTCAGTCGCAATAGATTTTCAAATTTTGTTATAGCCATGATGCAAATAATTAATGCCCCTCGGAGAGTGATAAGTAGGTAAGTTAATCAACCCGGATATAAGCATAATCGACATTGTATTTGGTTAAGCATTATTGGGTTAATAGTTAATAGACACTCATAAAATTTGTTAACAAATATAGTGTGTGGGTGGCAGTTGTCCTGTAATTTAGGAAAATAATTTCGTGCATTGTGAATACGACTGTAGATTAATGCTAAGGCAAAACTAAAAAAAATTGTTGGAAAAAATTTTAGTAATATTTTTTTTTGATTGTGAATATTGCAATTAGAATATGTAAACTTATTACAAGTCACTGATTTATATTCACTGTATCCTACATCTTGACAAATCTCTATAGCCAGGTATACTCCAACAATACCTATAAGTTCAGTCTACCAAAAAATTGTTTTAAATCGAACAACGATAAAAAATCTATTCAGATTATTTCAGGCACAAAAATATTCCAAGAGATCTAGGGCACTTGATCATTTGAAGAACTTCCACAAAATCTTTCCGACAATTAACAGAATACGACAAAGAAATATCAGAACTAATACACATGAAGAAGCAAACTTGGGTAGCATATTATTATAATAAACTTTTATAATGAAACTATACTACAAAATAATAACTAAAATGTCAAGAAGCTATAAAATACAAGAGTATTATGTAGGTGAATACCCTGTAGATGTTCGAAAATAAACTCATGCAATAAAAACTGACAAATACGGAATTACTACAAATAATTCCAACAATAATAAAATATTTGTACAATCTAACTAATAAATAGGAAATAAAAAGTGCACAATCCTTATAAAATAGTTTTCATGTAATCTGTTGAAATTTACCTTCCCATGCGAGAGAACAAAATGGTCGAACATTTTATCTTATTCAGTCCTGGATCAGTTGATTTAGAAATCGTCATTAATGTAGTTGTCTTGCCACCCGGGTTCAAATTTTGCATTGACTTTCTTAATCAAGATTTTTCATTGACGCTCTTAATCAGGATTTTGCATTGACGCTCTTATTCGTCCTTTTCATTTTTAATTTGAAGCGCTTATTCAGACCCTTAAATTTTACTATGACGCTTTTATTCAGGATTTACACTTTGACGCTCTTATTCAATGAGGCGCTTATTAAGCGAAGCTCTTATTCAGTGACGTTCTTAATCAGCTACCCCGATTTAAGATAGGTAAACTTCGGGTGGAGTTCATTAACCAACGATTTTGACATGGCCAATTATATCCGTTAAATAAAAAAATAATCATTATTTCAAATGTTTTGAATAGTATTCTCATTTAGAAAAATAAAATTTAGGATAGAGATTTAAAGCTGTTAACGAATGCGAAAACTAAAATATAAACAAAACCACTCAAAAACTCAAACATGTGTTCTGCCCGAAAACTTGTCAGAAAAACAGGACCCAGATTTGTTATTTTTATAAAAATTACAGCCGTGTATCGCCTTAACACTTCGAAGATAATGAGAAGGCGGACAGATTGGCCAATATAAGAGCGACAGTTTTATACAAATACTAGACTAATTACAAAAATCTACATATTTAGCTCAAACAATCTGGAAAATAGAATCATCTTAAAAACAATAACATACAAGAAAATAAAGAATAAAAAGAAACTAAATGTAGTATGAATTTGTAAAGTGGCCCGCCCTGTAAATGGCCCTGTATAAGGTTCTAGAGGCATTTTGAGGTAGAAGTTGGGAACCAGACTTTTTATCATAATTTAAGCATGCTGAATCCGATAAACCCGGTTCCCAAGCGAAATTTTGAGTTTTTGACCATCTAATTTGCATAAACAAAATGGCG
>JAUZNC010003052.1:19456-36990 GCA_034780395.1 Vannuccia rotundouncinata | reverse complement strand
CAATCGATAATTATAAAATGCTAATGGCTGACATTGCGACACAATCGATAATTATAAAATGCTATAGGCTGACATTGGGACACAATCGATAATTATTCAATGCTGTAGGCTGACATTGCGACACAATCGATAATTATTCAATGCTGTAGGCTGACATTGCGACACTATCTATAATTATATTATTAAATGCTATAGGCTGACATTGCGACACGATCTATAATTATATTATTAAATGCTATAGGCTGACATTGCAACACGATCTATAATTATATTATTAAATGCTATAGGCTGACATTGCGACACGATCTATAATTATTAAATGCTATAGGCTGATAATGCCGGCCTTTCACGTTCGATAATTATTTAATGAACAGTGAAATATTCTCCAAAATGTATATCTATATAAAACAGGTTATGATCTGCTCAGACAAGTGAATATGTGAATATATAATTCCTTCGGGATGTTTTGTTATCAACCTCATGTGTTCAGAGAAAAACACTCCCACTTCCTTTTCATACTCTCTTCAATACTCTTTATTTAATTTTTTAATAAATTCATTATAGATTTAATTTAACTAAGATTGTAGTCATTAATACACATAAAGTTGTTTTGTTTGTTTATTATTATTATGATGTTATTCTGTTATTGTTCAAATAATAGCAGTTTGTTATTGTTGCCATTTAGTGATTATATCTGTATAATTTCATTCTGCATTAGTCCAATAATTGTTCAGAAAAATGAATACATTTAAATATTTAATTTGTTTATTCGGCAGTCACTAAACACATTATTTATCTATTGTTTCATGAAAGAAATAAGTTTACCAGTATTAATTGATTTCACCAGGCTTTAGTCTACGTTAAAAAACATTTAGTTATTTGTCTGATGGAAGAATTATTGCGTTCAAACCTTTTATTGAACAATAAATATACTACTAAATCTTTCGTTTATGTGAATTCTAACTTAATACCGCTTTTTAACCGAACGAATAAGCTGTGCTCGTTTATCGAGTAAAAGTATTCATGCCATGGTTTAGAATATTTTTGACGTAATCCTTTTTATGATGAAATAGTATACTAATGAGAACTCCTCCCCACAATAGGACGGTTGTCCCTTCATCGTCTGCATGACCTATGCCTTTCAAACCCCGGAGAAACTATGCTTCATTCTGGACTTGATGAACGGAGGAGATTTGCACTACCACCTTAGTCAACACAACGTCTTTTCAGAGAAGGAGGTTCGCTTCTATGCGGTCGAGGTGATCTTGGGGTTGGAACACATGCACAACCGTTTTGTGGTGTATCGTGATCTCAAGGTAGGTCAAATATGCGGAGGATTTATTTTTAATGTAGCCTGATACGATCCGCGCGGTAAACGATTTATTTCCTTGAATTGTGTTTCTGTTTTAAAATATTTGGGACAACTTGTAACCTCTCCAGAAGGCTAAGAAATATTTTTTATTAATTTTTAATCGGGTTGTCATCAAAAGTATTGCCAAGAAGCAGGCAACTGGAATTTTTTTCTTTTTTATTAAACAAGATTTGATATAAATTTTACAAATTGACAATTGAATTGATTTCAAAAAACTCTAAACCTGATTGAAAACTTTTTCGCAACTCCATTTTTTCTTCTTCTTCTTCTTCTAAATCTCTATAATTAACCGAAATTTTCAATTATTTCCTTCTTGTTCCCGCAAGCGAAGATGACATTTATGCTCACTTTTTAAAACGTGACTTTTTCAAAAAGATTTATAGCCAAGAGTTTATGAGATATATTATTATAGATTGCTGAGGTGGCGAAATCATGATTCAGGTACACAAGAGAAATCAGTTGTATTTCGCCGATTCGTCTTTATATTGTACAATTAAAAGTGTCAATTTTCCTCCAATTTTCCCTTCAATAAAAGTGTATATAATGTAGAGTTCAACTTATATACTGCATATATATCTGGAGATAAACCAGTTTATCCTATCAGTTTTCCTGGTTGCAGGCATCCTTTTTATTCCTTTATCGTCAAGTAAATTTTATACATTTGAAATGTCATCCGCACCTCGAAGCTATTAAATATATTCAGCGACAGTTTATATCAGTTATCCCGTTAAAGATGATAAATTTGCTGACAAATAAATTAAAAAGCACACTGATTAAAATTTAAACATTAGTCTATTGCTTAAGTAAGCTACAAAGTATACCAATTTCTCCCTTGAATAGATTTTGTGACATTCAAAGCCAGATAAAAGGATAAAAAATACAAATTATACACATCTCAAAGGTTTTGTTACCACTTCCTTAATTTTTGTCAAAAATCATCTTCTTTTAAAGGGGAAAATAAGAACTGCTTTAAAGCAGTCCCACACATTTCTCTTCGTCTCTTTCTGTCCCTCGCCTTATCCTCTTTTCTCTTTTCTTGGGGCATTTGCAACACAGAGGAAAAGGTTTTTTCTTCTCATCATGTATTATGGGGGGGGGGAGGGGGTGCCCTCTGATAACTGGCGCTTGAAATGCGGAAATTGCTTGTTATCAGTGTAAACAGGATTTTGTGAAATTGACTTTAAACTTGCAGGATGTCAAGGTGACAAATATTAAAATTAGGAGGATGGAAGAAAGGAGTATATTGACTAGTGCAAATATATACCCAGGAAAATGTTATCGTTGATTTTATTCAAGTAGCAATATTAATCAAATATTGTTCGCATTACGTCCGTCGTGTTCTTATATTGCAGCTGGATGGTAATGTGCCGAATTTGAAATTTCATTGCTTTATTGCTTCAATGTTTTTCGAGGGAAGTATTATTGGAATGCATTACAGTAATTTACACTGCAAATTATTTGATTATACTACAAAATGACGAGAGAATGTTGACATTTATTCTTCAAGCTTGTTATCTCTAATATTATTTATATTTGTTGTCAGTTTGTTGCTATGGTAACTAACCTCTAGAATTGCATATTAGGCGCGTTTTATAATCTAATCTATATAAAAGGAAATAGCTTCATATATGGCTATAATACATAACCCGTGAGCAAAGCCTGTGTGCAGAACTTTAGAGCATTGCCTTGTGTAGTTTGTCTTTGATGTCGTATAGTTTAGAGAAGAAGTCTTTCCATGAATCTGCTCTAAGTTGGTCTCTGCAATAATCAATCAGGGAAATATTTTTTACCCTTTTGTGCTTAATATTTCCTTATTTTCATATGAATAAATTTTTTCTGTGGACAGTGATACGATAAAACAACATGTTAACTATCTAATTTATCACTAAAAAGTTGTTCTAAAAGGTTGACGATAATTATTGTATGCCATGGTTATTGACTTTATGGCTAAAAGTTGACTCCATTCATAAATTCATTTATTCATCGATTTTATTTAATAAATTATTTGAACATGGGAAATTTGTTAACCGTTCATATTTTTGATTATAAATAAGCTAATGGTAGAATATTGATCAAACTTTTCGTAAGTTAAAAGTATAATAATTAAAAGAAATCAATGACACGAGTGTATCACAGAGGGCGTCCGAAAAGCACTTTTATTTGAATAAAGTTAAATATTATTTATTTGAATATTATAGAAAGATATACAAACGTTTTGGTGTTTCGGTGAAAACAATCTTAAGAATATATTTTTGACACCTCTGTATAATGCTTGCATCTTTCTTTTTAAATTTAGTTTTTAATGTATTTCGCAGTTAACTTTTTCACAGAAAATTATGTGTAATAAATTTAATTATTACATTTGTATTGTATGTTATTAGGAATTATCCGCCATATTTGATACAATGTATTAAATTAAATTGTAAATGAAAATGAATCAACTTTATCCATATGAGGCAAAATAAAAAAGTAAATTTCATCTAAATTGTCCAAAGGAGGCACATAGCATATTTGTATTCGAAGAAAATGTTTGAACTAAGTCACTCAGGAGAAGATCTGCACTATTTTCTGTTATTTTTGCCTATTTTATGTCACAACAGTATAGCCCAATGTTTATAATCCAAATAACCATTGCAAAGGAAACAAAACTGTCCAAAATCTGTCTTTTTTGATCACATGTTTTTTGCATGTGCTATAAACAATTTTAGCCGTTTTTTATCAATCGAATAAATAATTTTTCTTCTAATGATTCACACAAAAAGATTATAGTACATCTTCAAATAATATTTATGACGTATACACATATTAAATAAATTTTTAGTAAAACAATTTGAAAAAAATTATATCAGTCTCTATATTAAAATTAAATTAATGAACTAGATTCAATATTCCTCTAAACTAAAATTCATTATTCGTTGTACTGATAAGTTTAGTTATTAAATTTAGTGATTTTTTAATTTTTTTTAACATTAGTTTTTTCGATTTCATAGAATGTTCAATGATTTCAGAAATGTAAATCAGCTTTAATTTATTCTGAGTTTTATTATTTATTGTTTCAGTTTAAAACTATTTCATTATAATAGTTGGGAAAGTAAATCATGTATATTAAACATATTAAATGTATTTCGAATAATTTTGTTCGACTATAGTCCGGTATCCCAGAGGGTTTTAATCAAATTGTTTGGTGCAAAAGGTTTGATACTTTTATCAAGTAATATGATCCTGGGATGATAAAAAATGTAAGTCTTAAGTGGCAAAAATTGTTCAATTTTTTTATAAGCATTTTAGTGTTTTTCCATATTAAAGAATATTTAATTTTTTATTGTTTTCAAACAATTTTCATGAAAATTAACAGTTTAAACAAAATAAAGATGTTATTCACACTTTTGAATAAATGGATGCATATCATTTTGTTCATCTAAATGTTTTCTACATATTACAAGTAAATTTACATTGAAAAGTCATGCTAATCATTTTCCTGGAACCTATTACTATTAGTACTAAAATCTATTTTAGGCATATTTTAGCTTGATAACCAATATTCAAATGTTTCTAGAAAATAATTAGTTAACTTATCCATCTAATTTTGCTTGAAATATATTACTTTATTTCTTCCCAAATGTGAATTTTCATGAAAATTGGTTAAAAAAAACATAAAAATTTCTCCCGTGTTTTAATATGGAAAAACACTAAAATGCTCATTGAAGAAATAATGTACAATTTCTGCCACAATTTCTGCAACTTATTATATTAATTGATAAAAGTATCAACCTTTTACACAAAACATTTTGATTAAAACCCTCTGAGATCCCGGATTACTACCTATATATCAATATAAATCGTTTCTTAGTAACATTATATGCCGAACAACAATCCCTACTTTAACATGTACAGCTAACATGTGCATAAAACATGCACTCAACCGTAGCTTCATAACTGCGGTCTTGTTGTAAAACGCTTTAATAAAAAATATATAAATGAACATGTCTGTAAGCCAATTGATTTTATTGGGAGATTTATTTTTATTTTTGATGATTTTTATAAACCTAAAATCCAGAGAATTATCTGTTTTCATTAATTTTCTTTTGTGTCATTTGCAATACTACTAAAGCGTTCTCTCCTATCTTTAGGAGATTGGATACCTTTTCATTATCAATAGCTTTGTTTTAAGTTTTGTTAAGAATATTTTCATTTTAAATAAAAGTATAAGGCTCTTATATTTATCGTGGAGTTTTATCAGCGGTTGTGTTTGTATTATTCTTGAAATATTTCATTTCGCAGCACTTCGGAACGTCATATCCTTCGTGTTGATTTTTTATGAATTTAATAAAGACTGTCTGACGTCATTACTCTGAACGAGAGTTTATTAGAATTTTTTAAAATGTTGTAATATTTTTTTAAATTGTTATTGTTAGAAATCTCTTAATTAAACTGTGAACCCCATTAACGTTTTCCGGGTGCATTTTACCGATTTATTTATAACTCATTCTTCAATTGTATCTTTTATTCAGTTTGTAATTTGAAATTGTAAAATATAGTGTCTATCGAATTCACCATCATAACAACTGCAATCTTGTACGGCCATTTACACCCCCAAAGATTATTTTACTACCAACAAAATCGATCGATTCATGGATGAGTTTATTTTATAAATTTCATTGACGCAATTTTTCTTCTGTATTTAAATTATAAAAATTGTTTTCTCCTTCTCTTCCTTTTACTTCTTGGAAACCTTGTTCTCTGCCAATTACCGTCATTTCAACCGACCTCCCTTCTTCCTCTTCAGCCAGCGAACATTCTTCTGGATGAGCATGGGCATGTTCGCATCAGTGATCTGGGCCTGGCCTGCGATTTCTCCAAGAAGAAACCACACGCGGGTGTGGGCACTCACGGCTACATGGCACCTGAGGTTCTGCAGAAGGGGACCGCTTATGATTCTAGTGCAGACTGGTTCTCCTTTGGTTGCATGCTGTACAAGTTACTCAAAGGTCATAGCCCTTTCCGACAGCACAAAACCAAGGACAAGCATGAAATTGATCGGATGACAATGACTATGGTGAGTTTATTAAATGGACTTACTTTTTTAAATAATTAGTTTGGACTAATTCAATTCATCTAATTGAAGATATTTGAATGATTTTGTATCAAATAAGAGGGCAAATGTTAATTCGTATTTATAATATTTATTTGATATTAGATACTATTGTATTTTATTAAGTTTTATGTTTAACACTGCCTATTTTCATGAGATTAACTCATAAAAGGAACATTCAATAATTTAAATACAGTGGAAAGTAATCGAAAATAATACTTTTTAAATCTATGCATAGTAAAAAATAGGAAATTTTGGATCTCAGTTTGTGTTGAAGATGTGCAAAAATCTTTCAATAAATGAGTTTCATTTGAATTATTTTTTTTAACTTGATAGTTATATCATAGATAAATGTTTTAAATAATGACAATTTCTTATGTTACCTATTATGCCTGGCTATGCGTGAAGCAATCACAAATGTTGTTGATAAAGAAGGTGATTTGCCCTAAAATAATCGTATTTTAAAATGTGAACTTCAAAACATTTAATTAAATGCATTATTAAAAGATTGTCTGAATTGAATTTGAAGATTAATTTGTTATCTTAATAAGCAAGTAAAAGAATATAATTCGGATTGAATTTTTCAAAATATATTTTTATAAATTTTGTCTCACTTTCTATCTACACTATAGTTCATTGTGAAAATTGTTCACTTTGTTTAAAATCAATGTATATTCAATTATTCACTGGGCACTTTATGTATTTGTGTCGAGGGAATAATAGCCTTAGTTAAAAATAAAACAGCATATGTCTTAATCAAATATCAAATTCAAAAAATATTTAGAATTAAAATAAACAAAAGTAAGCAAGACAAGAATATACGAACAAAAGTAGTACATTTTAAAGTGGACTTTCGTATTTCTCAGTAAAAATCATTTCTGATTTGAAATATAAAAAACTTATCCTAAAAATTTCCTGAAATTTTGTAAATTTAGGGAAATAATCCTCGCTACCTGTATTGCTTGGCAACGAAGCTCACATTGCTTTGTCTTTGTGGTCAAACAATGTTTCAACACAAGAAACCTGCATCCTTGATGATGTAAAGTATCACTATGATGTTGTTCCTAGTTTTTATCATTTGGAGACGATGTTGTCTATTATGTGTTATTAGTTATGAAACATATTGTGACATTACAAAACACTAGACGCTCATAAGTAGCGCACAACCATCAATTATTTCCTTCCTATAATCTTCATTGTCTTATTCAACCATCTATTCGAAGGATATCAAATGTATGTTCGGCATATGTTTATTGTTCTCTACCTTCTTCTTTTAATTCTATATGTAGGCAACACAGCCCGAAGACAATTTCTATTAGAACGATTACAGCTATTTATAGATTTATTTCAATACTAAATAATGAATAAGGTTTTTAATTTAAATATGTTTTCAAATTAGAAAAAATATGTTACTTTGAAAATACAAAGATTTAAATTTTCATAAATATCAGTTTGTTTTAAAGTAGGTAATGTATTCTAAAAAATATTTATATAAAGATTAATTTAATTTCAATTAATAATATTTAGAATATTTAATTATTAAATTAAACACAATCAAAACTTGAAGGCTCGTTTTTGCTGGTATACTATCTAACAAAATTCACAGACAATAATTAGAAATTCCGTATACTGATTGAATCGGGTTATATTGTACTGATCCAATCTATAATAACGCTCTCTGTTTTGGGGAAGCATATCCATTATTGCTAAGAGTTTTCTTTATTAAAGGGGAGCAACTATGTATGTCGATCAGGAATTATTACTTATGCTATCTAATAAACATTAACACAGTGTTCGGCTGAGAAAAATTCTCACTATCCTTGTATCCATCCCGCTAGACAATTTAATCTACAAACTGTTGCTGTTCAAATCTTCCCTGAAATTTTAGAGGTAAGACATACGTTAAGCTTTTGAGATTTTCGGGAGAAATATACTGTTCTGTAATCTTGCTTGAAGGGGGAGAGAAAGTGCCAATGCGTATACCTACACTGAAGTTAGTTATAGTATAGAGGGGTAAACGAGAGATCCTCTAATCAAAATAAACAAGAGAAAGATGAGGATATTCGCACTTGCTTTTGCCATCACTCTGGTAATAAAATATGATAAGGTGTAAACTTACAACTGAATAAGATTATTGACTTTCGCAGACTTTTCTGCGTTAATAAAAAGTTATACATTGCAAAAATTAAAAGAGTGGTCTGAATTCTTATTTATTTACCATTCATTATTCTTCGTGTTTCTTATTATTTTCTTCCTCTGAAAATATCTGTTTATTATCTTATCTCATATAGTATTCAGGTAATTATCGATACCACCCTTCTTTAGGGTTGATTAAAATTGACCTTCTACACGTGTTATAAATTTCCATTACGAGAAATCTGCGTAGCATGTGCCAAATGAATTTGCATGAATTGATTTGAGAATTTCTTTATTTCTTGATAATTCTCCTTTATCCACAAAACACGTGTAGAGGCAAATTTAGAGATTCGACCGATGAAAAGTTAAGTGTAATTTTTTAAAAGATTAAATCATCAGTTTTTTAAATCATAACTCAATTAATATTTATACGAGCATATATAAATATATTATTTCAGATTCAGATTCCAACTATAAGATTTGAAGGTCCTTTTATCACAATTCGATATTCACGCTGTTTCGATCATTCCCAATTATTACAAAAATATTTGTTATACGAAGGATGCAAATCACTGTTTTTTCTTTGAAATCTCTTCTTACATCAGTTGGTGATTACAGAGTTCCTAGAATAAACTATTTGTTGGTATCCGGAGTACCACGCGAAAAAGTTCTTCAGTATTATACGACAAAATATATCATTACACCTTATCACATCTGGTCTTTTTGCTTTTTTGTCTGTCTGCATCTGTGTTCCATCCCCTGTGTGTTTGAGTCAATCAGGTAATGATATATTATTCAATCGATTTCACCCGATATTTACTGAATGGATAAAGGTTCTTTTTTTGCATCTTTTTTGAGAATTCTACGTGTGAATAATTAACATGTTTACTTCAAAAAATACGAAATGAAAGCCATATTGACCAAGGCAGAAAATTGTGTAATTTATAATCTATTCCAATATTAATTGATGTTATTAATCACAATTTCTGCTGGTTTTATAAAGATAGAAATATACTTTTAACTGATGTGACATATTTCAAAAAAAATTCCAACAAATATGAGGACATGTCAGAGATTGTTTAAATCTCTAAAATATATTTACGATTTTATTGAACTTTGCTTTTCCATCTGCAGGTTTAAAGATTATTAGGGAGTCTTCTTTCAAATATTATTGTCTTAATATCCCTTCTTCAAATTAGTCATTTCTAATAATTACTCCAACTCATCTCTCATCGTCTCTGCTTCATTTCCTTTATTAGAGTTACTTAGGAAAGTTAAATCTCCTCAAAATCCTTTGTTGTTAAGTCGAATTCATAAAGGAGAATATATCACTGCGCAAATATGTAAAATCTTTTTTACATTTATGCATGCGGGGATTCTATAGCGACTACAGAGGCATGCCTATACTGCCGTATTGTCTTGTCTATGACACTACACAGGGACACTGTACTATAGCTAGAGAGCGCACATAATTGCCGATACAGAAGTTGTAATAATGTAACGCTATAAGTGTAAAGCGCACTTTCAATTTTACATAATCCCATCTTCTTTTTGTCCCGATTCTTTTTCGCTTGATTTCGCTACCCCCACCGCACCCCTTATTTTGAATTCATCTCATAGAATAATAGAGGTGTACCCTTTATTAAATGAAACCTCTTTTGATTCTGATTTCTTATTTATGTTATCTAACTTGCTTAATTAAGAGAAAAGTCGAGACTATAATATATTTACTGTTTTGAAATAATTTATTATTTTGTATTATATATTTTGAAAACATTAAAATTTTATTAATGCATCATTTAATTTTAAAGCGAATTGGTAGCTATTCTGTCATTCATAATTATTTTTTTAAAGAAAAAACATTCAGATTATTAACTATTAACATAAGGGATATTCTATTAAAATTTATATTGTTTTCTATTTAAACTATTTTTTAATATAAAATAGTTTTCACACAAAAGGAATTTAAAATTTAAGGAAATTTTAAATTAAAGGAATCTTTAAAATTTATATTTTTATTAAATTTAAATTGTATTCATTGTATTTAGGAGAACATTTTTTTAAATTAAATCTATACCTTTTTTTACTTAAAACTGTATAATTAATAATATTTTCTCCATAAATACAATTAATTATACATTTTGTCTTTGGTATAGGGAAAATATTTTGCCGTCTATAATAAATATAATTAATAACCTTTAAATTCGTCAAGTATAGATTATATGTCGCATATATAGGAAAGGTTCTAACGCATAAAATATTACGCTGATTAAACGAAGTATTGCTCACAGAATCGGATAACTATTTGATATGTTATACGTAATCATTTTTATGATGCTGATAAGCTTTTAATTAACAAAACTATTTCCTTCATAATAAGCTTTACAAAAATGCTCTAATCTTCAATATGAATGAAAAAATATTATCATTAGAGTATTGATGGAGAAGTAATATCTATATTGAAATATCCGAAAATATTTTTGTATCAGAAACTGAATATAAACCTAATTTATATAATAAGAAACATTTATTACAAACAGATGGAACTTCTTTGGTTTATATCAAGTAAATAGACGTAAATCTTCAACTTTTAGAGAATTAGAAATTCTTGCAGTAGGTATTAGAATATTAAGTATAATTGACAAACTACCTATCAAAAATATTAACCGTTCAAATAAAATTAAACTAAACCATTATTTGTGTAAAATATTAATATCAAATACAATTATTTTGTTAATTGGTGTTCTCAAATTCGTTGAACCCAGATGTAAGTTTTTCATAGACAATTTCATAATTTTAATAGTTCATTATTTTAACAAGAATCGATGTTTATTAAAATACTGCCAGTCAGAACTTTAACTGCAAACTAATTTATCCACGCATTGGGATGGACAGTATATTGGGATACATGACGTTGAGAACAGTTCATAAGTTTCTCCCAACGTGTAATATTAATGGATTATGCAGTTAGTTAATTTTTGTTAATGTCAATATGCCCGCAGAAGCATTTGGAACGATTAAAGCGAGTTTGTTGTTAGGGTGATATTCTTACTCTCTCCCGACGAGCACATAATAGTAATGAAAATAATCAAATTGTGTTCCCCCGCCATCTTCTTTTCTTTTGCGCTTTGTGTATGCAACACATCTATCTCAATTTTGCTTTATCTAATAATCTAGGGTGAATCCAGTTGATCAAAGTTAATGAATTTCCTTTGTTATTCTTTACTCCCCCAATCGAGGATTTATCTTTTTTTGGGAGCGAAAAACGCGAAAGATGAAATCAAGATAGAGGAGGAAAATAGAAAGAAAAGAATTTCTGGCCAACTGACATAATTAAGAATTATTCTCAGTTTTTATATGCGTTTTGGCCTGATTAGATTCCCGGATTGGAAAGTAACTTTGCCTACTGTGTTTATTGGAAATTCAACTGGGCGAATCTTCCCTCCATTTTCACAACGCTAATAAAGAGAGATGAGAGAGACTGCAAAACTGACTGTGCTTTTTCTCGTCTCGATTATGGCTGAGTGAACGCCAATGCAAATAAACTATAAATTGCTCTCCCCATTTAAGGCATGGTGGAGGATTGAGGGGTATCCGTGTCCTACACACTCGGTCATGTGTACTTTAAAAGTGGGAAAGGGTGTCCTCGTAGTCCTCCCCCCTCTCCTCTGCTCTGCTGTCTCTTTGTGGTTTTTCCCTCGTCGTAAATAGCTCATAAAGTGTCTTGTATACCGCCCCACCTTCGCCGCAGGGTTTTGATCGCTGGAATCTATGCCCGATGTTTTATTGCCTGTGCCACAACCTTTTAACGACACAAATTATTGCTAAATTCGAGTCTTGCAACATTGGTGGGGTTGTTTTGGGTCTCGGGAAGTTTGCCTCTGGACGTAACACCCATATTTTCACTACCAGTCTTATAATAAAAGTGTTGGTTTTGGGCCTTCAATCTTTCCCGCAAGCAATAATATCGCTAACCTTGTCTAATTGTTTAATCAATTTAGAGGTAAATAAATGTGCCTAGATTCAGTAAATATCGTTGAAAACTAATGGATACGTTGGAACTAATTTCTAACTCAACTTTTATATGATACGCTTATATGAATATAAATGTATACAATAAATATACACAATTATTTGTTGCTATCCTACAATCAATAGAAATAATGTGCTGCTGTTTTTTCAGAGTATTGATTTACCTGATTCGATGTCCGTGGAAATGAAAACACTTTTAGACGGTCTTCTTCAACGAGAAGTGGAGATGCGTCTGGGTTGTATGGGCCATGGGTAACTGAATTACTCTTTTATTTTTATTTATTTTATATCCTTAGATTAACATTTATATCCAAATTATTGCCAACACATTTGCATAATCTGTTTATAGTGTATGTTTATAATAAACATGACGCTCGGTAAATAATATTTCTTGAGCGTCATCTAATTTATTATTGATTTTACGATGTCAACGAATATCTTGTTCTTTTTATCTGAATTTATTTTAAATGAAGAATTTCTTTGTTCTACTTTATTTATTAATATTTCATTGTGTTGGGGCACAATGAAAGACTATCTTGTTTATATTTTAAAATTAATTTCAAAAACAGTCATATTTGTAGATCAGATAGTCTAAATTCCTTAAATAAGATGGATTCACAAGAAACTTATTTTTTAGTTTTAATATTTTGTAACAAAGCATATTAATAGTATATACTTAATATCATATTTACCCCAATAGAAAAAGTAAACATAATTACTTCTAACTATGTATATTTCTTTCACTAAACTCTGCGGATTTTTTTGGCACATTATCGTAAAATAACAAATTTCAATTTCGCAACATTTTTTGAAATTCTTCAGTGATTGGTGTAATTTTGCTACCAACTATTGATCCTTATGTCAATTTATTATTCATAACCCAATTCTACTCTCCACGCTAATACAGGTTAGACAAAGAATATGTCTTTTAAAATCGACTATTTTTCAACTTCTCATTTCATCGCATTGCAATTGGCAAAATATAAATAGTTGTACAAGTATTTTTCCATTATTTTATAAAAGGATAAGGAAACACACTCGTCGAGCAGTCTTTATTTGACAATATATTTATCTTTTGCATTATATTTTCTACAACTTGCAAACATCACAAAGATTGTTATTTCTCAGAAAATTATTTCTCAATTATAGTGGATAATCACTCATAGAAGTACTAAATATTTGTGTTATACAGGGACAGATATAATATCTTATAAGCTCAATAACTTGGGTAGCAATCATGATGTCTCTATAGTAATTATAATAATTACCATTTTCTTTTCCACATGATTTTTATATATTACATAGTTACAAACTTATACAAGTTATGATAATGAAAAAGATAAATGTATTTGGCTATAAATAAAACGAGCATAAGAATTATGATAATACATAATATTAATCAATATAATGTCATTTAATGGAAATAATATTTAATGTTGAGGATTCGAGTTTATCATAGTAATTTTCAATTCATTTATTAATATTAATACCTAAAGTATAAGATTAGATAGAATGCGTCCCTCATTATTTGCAAATATTTCGGTATTCTTTCTCATTAATAGTAAGCCAATACAAGACTACATTAATCTACAGTTTATAATCGATAATATAATTTGGTTCGGCTCGTCCTCTCATATCTGTGTAAAAATAAGTTTTTCAGTGTTCAGTTTTCAGTGTTCAGTAAGCAAATTGTATACTGACGATAATATCTGATAACTATTAAATAAAGTATTAATATTAAGTATTTATTATAAGTATTAATAAGTATTGCATTAAATAACGTAATATTTCATTTTGTGCCATCTATAGTTGTGATTTATTGTATTGAATTTCTATTTTTCAATACCTACTTAATGTTTCTAGAATAAAATTATTTTTCAAATCGCGATAAACAGTATTCACGACGAGAAACAGTCAATAAAAAATATTTTTTTGGTATACAACAATTTTTCAAAAAATACTACTAATTGAAATAATTATTTACAAGTCTCCCTCGACTATAACATAAGTTACTCTTTGGGGTTTTAGGGCAACAGAGGTGAAGGAACATCCCTTTTTCAAGGGCATTGACTGGCAGCAGGCCTACCTGCAGAAGTATCCACCGCCGTTGATTCCGCCCAGAGGGGAGGTCAACGCTGCCGACGCCTTCGATATTGGTTCTTTTGACGAGGAGGACACCAAGGGAATCAAGGTGAGTAAAGGCTAAGTTAAGGTGTCCATAAAAAAATAATCACCAAAACACATAGTTATTATAAGTTCTCCGAAGATTTTCATAAACCTTGCAAAAGGAGATTTGTTTAATCGAAATCAGAATTGCAAATAATTATTCTTAAAAGTATTTATAATCTTTTATTTAAAGTAAATTTAATTAGCTAAATAGAGAGATTTAAATAATAAATATCTAGTGAAGATTCAGAGGCGGATCCAGGGGGTGTTCATTGGGTTCATATGAACACCCCTCTCAGATATTTGACGCCCCTTCGGCTAATTTTACGCCCCTCTCTAGAAAACCACACTGAAAAATTAGACACTTCCTTTGAAATATTTACATCACCCCGCCTAAAAATGGAATTAATTACTATTACATAAATAGTAAACACAGTACGACTAGAGATGCTTACCCCGCACCCTCATAAGAAAGTCATTCTAGATAAAATAGCATTCCGACTCGAGCACTTTACGCTTTCCCTAATCAAGAGTATCATCCAGGGGCGTATTTAAGTTTCATTTGTGTTTTACTGGTATGATTCATTTATTTTCTAAGCATTTCACGGGCGTTACTTTCAAATTCTATCTAATCTACGCTGTCATATATGTTTTTCTAATTGGTTGTTAATTTTATCATGAGTATATCATTTGTTACTTCATCCTTTTATATAAAATTTCTGAAAAGTACACACTTGCTTCTCCAAAAGTTTTAATTTTTACGCCCCCCATGACATTATGAAACCCCCCTTCGGAAATCCTGGATCCGCCACTCAGATTTATAAACATATTTGTTCTTGCTGTTTTATATCTAAAAGATAATATACTTGAGGATATAATAGGTTTACTCTTAAATAATAGTATGTGCTATACTTGTAAAATCATTTTTGTTTCCATTTATTAAATTTTGCTATTAAATTAGCTGGATTATAATTAAGTTTTATTGTAGCAATATATCACTCATCCTAACTCCAACAAATGACAACAGTTGTATGTTTGTACTAATATTCAAACGATATATCTTACAACACGTGCAATCAACTCCCTATATATGATGGACGACTTAAATTCTTCGAGAATTTCTGAAAATTTGATAAGTTTACTTCAAATAATTTGTATTAAGCTTTTCAAAGATTTGTTTTATAAACAATAGGAAATGTAATTACCGTATAATTACTATTTTTCCTGTACAGATTATCTTTTATCATCGTGAATCTAATATCTTTAAAAGAGTTTACTAATATTCCATTCTATTATTTAGTACCTAATACACCTTTTGATGATTCGGTAATGTTAAATAATTTAAATTGCTTTTTGATTACTTTCCATAGATACATAATTTTTTATTTATAGATTGAACATCTTGCAAGAATTCTTGTAGTGGTTTCGTTTTAAATCTTGAAAACTATAGACAGCCAAACAATTGTTATGATTTAAATTAACAGATGAATATGCTCTAGATATTAAAAACTATAGACAGCCAAACAATTGCTATGATTTGAATTAACAGTGGAAGATTCTCTAGATATTAAAAACTATAAACAGCCAAACAATTGCTATGATTTGAGGAAGGTGCTCTAGATATTGAAAACTATATAGACAGCCAAACAATTGCTATGATTTGAATTAACATATGAATATGCTCTAGATATTAAAAACTATAGACAGCCAAACAATTGCTATGATTTGAGGAAAGTGCTCTACATATTGAAAACTATAGACAGCCAAACAATTGCTATGATTTGAGGAAGGTGTTCTAGATATTGAAAAATATATAGACAGCCAAACAATTGCTATGATTTGAATTAACAGAGGAAAATGCTCTAGATATTGAAAACTATAGACAGCCAAATAATTGTTATGAATTTCAATGCCGTTTTGTTCATTTAGTAATTATCATTCTATCACATCATATCATACGGTAAATACGTGGTAATAGACTAGGTAGACAAAACCAACCGTGGTGTATTTAACCTTAGTTGAGGTGCGGCTTATATACGCTGTTATCTGAAACATACAAGATAATCGCACCATCAATTTTAGAGTGCGGCTTATACACGAGAATTTACGGTATATAGTTTAATTTCTATGGAACTTACTCAATCAAAAATAATACCAAATAAACTTGAACATTTTACTAATTTTATAATTTATTACATAAAGGATTTAGAATAGTAGAATGTGTGTATTGCATTAAAATTCGTTTTTTTTTATTTTTAGTAGCTTTTTAATCGCTAGTTTGTATAAGAAATTTATAAAACATATATTTTGTTAAATTATATAAAAATAATTTATTATAAGAAAGATTTATCCCTGAATAATGTTTTAAATTGTTTGTTTTAGAAGTATTTAATGTTCATCGTAAAACTGACAGCAATACTTAGCAATACAAATAAATACATCTCGTGCTATTTTATACAAAGGCATATTCAATACAAATAAGAAATGTCCTAAAGCATATTAAAAGGTTAAGGATAGTAATTACATTTAATTAACATTGATTAAAACGTCAATGATGCGTCTTAAATAAAATTGAATTTTATTATAGATATCAATCCATTATACGCCTATGTTTGAATATTTAAAATATTTCATATTTCAGTTATAGCTATCATTCATTTCTTGCTACATAATAATTGTGCTTCTTTTAGCTATCTTGCTACATAATAATTGTGCTTCTTTTAGCTATCTTGCTAC
>JAUZNC010003052.1:0-19356 GCA_034780395.1 Vannuccia rotundouncinata | reverse complement strand
TCTTTTAGCTATCTTGCTACATAATAATTGTGCTTCTTTTAGCTATCTTGCTACATAATAATTGTGCTTCTTTTAGCTATCTTGCTACATAATAATTGTGCCTCTTTTAGCTATCTTGCTACATAATAATTGTGCTTCTTTTAGCTATCTTGCTACATATTAATTGTGCCTCTTTTAGCTATCCGATGCAGACCAAGAGATCTACATAAACTTTCCTCTGGTCGTATCGGATCGTTGGCAGCAGGAAATCGTGGAAACCATGTTAGAGGCAGTGAACCAGGAAACAGACAAAGCTGAACTGAAACGACGCCAACAAGCCGGAAAACGGGGAACAGATGACGACTTGTTGGGGGCCGGACCCACTGATTGTATTGTTGAAGGAGAGGTTCTCAAATTGGGCGGTCCTTTCATGCAAACCTGGCAAAAGAAGCATATCAAACTTTTTCCCAACAGACTGGAAATGTACAATAAGACTCGCGATGGTATCATAGCCAAAGGCGTTGAGGTAAATTATTCAAGTCTAATCATTTTTGTTTTCTATTTTCAAAGTTAAAGCAAATAATATTTTTAGTGTATTAAAACTGTAACTACTTCATGCTAGCATAAGTATTCTAGTTTATGTATTTTTACGCGTTTATATACAGATTCAATTTCGAAATATTCGTTGTGATTTTGTTCGGGATTGAGTTATTTGTAAGCCATGTCTGGAGTTGAACTGTTTGCATGAAATAGAGAAAATCAGGTACAATTTTCTGGTTTCAATATCTGATAGGCACCGCTGAAGGTTCATTTCTTTGCCGATAACCGTGAATATATATTACATTGTTGCGTGCTTTCAATTTCACTATAAAATTTGGCTGCAATGATTTCAGTGTTTACTTGAAAATAAATTAAATCGGCCAGAATATTCTACTTGAAATAAAAGAAAATATCAATAATTAGCAACTTTGAAATTGACCGGAAATTAAGTAATATTCAAAACAAATGCTTAATAAATTTTTATTCAATTATAAAATATTCCCACCTCTGATTTATACATTGTCATGTGATGTTGTTGTTAGTGCCATTAGACATAATAACAATAACATCAGTTATTCAACTTAATATCCTTCAAAAGCTTAAATTAATTATAATTAAATGGTAAGTGTAAGCGTATTATATTATTTGTTTGCAATTTGCAGTTTAATTCTAAATAAAATACAAAACATAAATATGGACTCCAGACAATCGTAAATAGCTGCTTGAATACAATTTGACTTTATTTTCAAAGAAACAAAATAATTAAATAATGATGTAAATAATCCGTATAAAAGTTCGCAGCTACAAGTACAAAATAAATTAATTTAAAAAGAATTATGTTTTAAATAGATATATTACCTATTTGTCTTTAATAATCAAATTGAAGATATCAGTGAAGGTTCAAAATGCCAAATCAGGCAATAAACACCACCGTACTACTTAACATCTTTGATATTTAAATTAAAGTTGGCTCTCTTTTTCTGCAGTTGATATCCATGTTGGATATTAAAGAAATTCACCCAGAATTCCTGAAAATGAATAAAGCTGATCACTGTATTGCAATCACACTCAAGAACGATACGAAAATCTATATAACTCTCCACGTAAGTGACTCTTTCTTTTTGTGATATGTTTATATTTAAAAGAAGTAGGAATACATAATTAAATACTCAAATTTGATAATATACCGCAGTATCTGCCTACCTTTGTTACGTCTGATAATATTTTAGGACAAAGTTCTCATCAATCAATGGAAGGATGAAATCCTCTCCGGGTTCCGTTTGTCTCATCAGGTCATTTCCAACATGAACAGAAAGGCACATAAGATGTACGGCGCTGATGATCTCGCTAAAGTATCTTCCGACTTTCGGTCCTCTACTGAGAACCCCAGTTAGGCACACTCCATGTCCTTTAATCCTTTTTATTCTCGAAGACAAAGGCATGAGAACGTTCTGCCTCTCATTACACACTTACCCTCTCTCCTCTACTTAACTCAAATTTAGTTTGATCAACTCTCGTCATCAGAGAATATAGTCCATCCCTTCCTTTTCAGTTCCCAGGCATCAGTATGACAGTTGACCAATTAATTGCATATATGTATTCATCGTCCTCCCTAGATTCACATGACAAAGCCAGTATTTTTACTTTTGAATATATTCAATTTTTAAGCTTAATTTATTTCTTGATGTTACTATAAAAATCGTAAATGCAAATATTTTTGATCTGAAAACAATGTGACTGTTTATAAATTATTTATTTCACTAATTCAGATTGATAAATGAAATTTTATTTTAAACTAAGATGCGATTTTAATTTGAAATACTTTTAAGCTATTATGAGTTTACAACTTGAAGGAATATATATATATATACTTGTTATCTTATTCCCCAACCTATATACTATTCTGATCTATTTATATACCTTTGTCTGTGTGTAATTTGAGTAAGACGCAATATCCACTATGATCTGTGATGGTCTATGTGATAATGACTATAATTTATTTATTTATGTATTTATTCTTCTGAACAAATTACATCTATTTTTAATATAAATGGGTATTGTTCGCTTAAGTTTTTTTGTAATTTGTTTATTTATTCATAATATTATAATTTATTACTAACAGAATAGGCTAGTAGTGTATTAGATTATAAAAGTAAAATACTACGTATCTATATAATTTTTTATATAATTACTGGATATTGTTTAGTGTGCGTGGTGATTTTGTTTTCTTTATTTCGTTTTGAATTAACACTTTCTAAAAAAAGGTTCTTTTTATTACATAATCTAATACACAAATATTGTTTCCAATAGAAATACTTGTTAAAATAAATTCTGAAATCTTAAGCTTTGTTAATATCCAATTTAGGTTAATTTTTTGAATTCAGATGCTTTTATTTCTTATTGCTTACTTCCAAATTATACATTCTGATTTACTTATGATACTTTTGATCATCTGAATATAATTATTATATCTAAAAATTATAACTTGTTTAAATCGTAACGTATTTGTTACATTAGTATTGTATAGGAAACAATTTCAAAAAGGAATCTGTTTTCACTGACCATTTTAAAATAACAACTTTCTATTTATACCATCAATCATTTTGAGAATTGGTGTATTCAGCAGATATCTTGAAAAAACACTTTATTATTGTGTCTAAATTATTTTAACACTTACTCCAAAATAGGTATTAATTTTAATATCTCAAGAATTTATTGATAGCTATATAACATTTACATCTTTTCTATTTTACGACCAATCTTAGTTTATAAGATTATTTAAAACAAGTTTGTTGAAACAATGATTATTTATTTATATGGTATGTCGTGTATTTAGTATACTTCTAAGTATTAATGAATGAAATCAGCAATTGATAAATTTTACAAATTTATCGATTTGGTGGTAGCAGATGCATTATTTTACCTGGTTATAATATATCCATTCTTCTAGTATGTGTGCATTCCTGTATTTCCGTTATAGATTCTTACTTCTTTTTCTCTCTGATCTTGTATATCTAAATTTCTTTGAACTCTTCTCTTTGACTTTTATGTTGAATTGTATCCTCTATTTAGGATTGGTTTATTCAGTCAATCTCTATATAAACCTATCTGTTCAATCAATACAAATCTCATGTATATATATATTGACAGTTTAAAAACAGATCTGTGTACATACACTCAATAATAAGTAATATGTAATATTTGTTATTTTTTCAATTTATTTCATATAAAAATGTTGAATCTATCAAATTTCATAAAATGTAATCTTTAATATTAGGTAATTAATTATTTAGTCAGTTATAAATCTATTCCAAAATTTATTAAACAAAAGATTTATTTTTATTTTTTAATAATCATCAACAAAACCTCCCAGATTAGTTGGTAGCATATATCTTAGAAAAAATATTATTAACCAAAATGGCAAAAGTGTGTTAGCTCATAACACAAAAGAAATGATATACCAATAAATTGGGTTAGCTCTTACAAAACAATTGTCTGATTTCTGCTAACTACGTATAGGTATTAAAATGATTTTTAAAAACGTAGATAGCATAAATCAGAAAATTGTTTTGTAAGAGCTAACCCAATTTATGGTATATCATTTCTTTTGTGGAATGAGCTAACACACTTTTTGCCATTTTGGCTAATAATAATATCACACTTTTTTGTTGAATATGAACATTATTTATAAAAACGTGTCGTCGAAATAAACAACCGATATAGCAGCAGTAATATCTAGCCACATATTCTGTCTGTTCGATCGACTTTTATGACAAGGAACAGTAAACTGGCAAACTTAATATATAATTGTTCGTAAAATATGTCACTGTGCGTCAAATTGTAGTAATTGCTTCCAATTTTTTTTAATAATTTAACTGATATAGTAACGAAATTGAAAATTTCACAATCTCATTCCTTTTTATATAAACTTCGAATTTGAAATATATTGATGGTATAGTTTTTAATGAGTACGTTTGAAAAGTTAAAAAATGCTTGAGGAATTTATCATTGACATATCAAACCAACAAAAAATTTACATTTCCTAATAAGAACTTCTCTTGAATTTTATAACTTGCAAAAAGGGTTTGCTAACTACTTCAAATACTGTTCATGTAAAACATTTTTTTAATGTAAACATGTTTCGACACCATTATTATATTCATTGACAGTTTCGGTTGCCATGCTGTTGAGATATAATGAGTATTTAATTATTTAATTTAATCTCTTTATGAAAATTGAGTAATTATTTATATAAGTCTCTATCGATTGAGATATGGTTAAAATATCACAAAATACAAAAATGAGAAAGAAAAAACAAGTTGACAATTCAAAAATGTAATATAAAAGAATATTTATACAAGCTAATTTGTTTGAAACAAAGTGTGTATGGCTAATATGTACAATAATACAGTTTATAAATTAAAATAACAAAACAATTTTCACTATTAGCTTCATTTTAATTGAAAACGTTATTTTCAAATCAAAATTTGAGAATCAAGAGGGCGAAAACTCCGTAAAAAATAACTGAAACGAAAAAAGTTAAAACATTTTAAAATTAGCGAGTTTTGTATAAACACTTTACTTTAAAATAAAAATGAGAAAAACATTTAGAACAATACAGATGCCATTTTGAATTAGATTTATTATGGTGCATATAATTTTGAGTAAAACCTTAACCACAATTATTAATTATAGAACTTACTCATAACACTCGTGAAAGAACTAATTATCCAAAGATAGCTTTCTTAACTGCAGAAAAAGCATTTTTAGCAGTATTGATTAAGCCTCCCTGGTTTGCCTCGGCAACCCGTTCCATCTCATCTTCTAAAGGAGTTCTTGGAGGTGGAGCTTCCTCTTCTGAAAGTAATAAAAAGAGAACACCAGATATACACGCTATCTACAAGAACAAAATCTCACATTTTGCTGCTTCTTTTTCAGAAGGGCCCCTATATTTAATAACTACATTATCTAATGAAGGCATCATTTAAAAAGGAATTTATAACAGTAAACAACTTAATTCGCAAAATGAATCTTGAAGACCCTGCAAAATTGACTAAACAAGCAGAAATTCAGGTAAACCCGGGAAAATCACATCCTAGTGAACCATATTTAGTAAATAAATACTCTCGTAAAAGATCCAAACATATTTTATTTACTTATTATTTTGAACGAAACAAAAGGCTCAACATGAAACAAATGCAATATAAACAATAAAAACGAAATATAAATGAAAGTAACTGTATAAATTATTCTGAAACAAAAAGATATTTAAAAATAGACAATGGCGTAAATTAGTTTTAGTAAATGAATAGGCGAAATTTTATTATAATAATGATTTATTTAAATTGCAAAAATATCATTGAATAATAAATATTCTAATATATTTAAATTTCATTATTTATGTAATTAATTAAACGATGAAACACGATTAAATTGACATTATTGACGAATTATACAAAGATAACAGTAATGCGTAAGAACCACTTAAAAGATTAATATATTTGATATAATATGTACTTATAATTATAATAGTAAAAACTAGAAACAATAATCAAACGTAATTAATGTTTCTTTCCCCATTCGTAGTCTAGTAAAATGCAATGATAAATGAGCTGACCTGCTGTAGAGTCTGCATCTGAAGAAACTCCATTCACATTACCGGAAGTTATCTTTTCTGTTCTTGCAAAAGCGATGAGTAGAGCTCTCTGTTCTGCTGTTAAACGTCTAAAAAGGAACAATGAGAGGCATATTAGAGGGGTCAAATGATGAAAATGAGTTACCATCTCTGCTGAAAGCAATGTTTATCTTTATTTTCTTGTAGGTGAGAGTATACGGAAATATAATGTTTAGGCCACCAAATCGTCCACCATAATATATTATTTTACAATTTAATGAAAAAGTAAGCTAGTTAAAGATAACAAATATATTACAGATTGACCCAAAAGTACACCTAAAGTTTTGAGGTTAATAAAATTATATTAATGACGCCATACCATATATTACGTAATAATGACCCATACGTGATGATATTTACAAGTGTATTATTCCAATAAGGTGCCCTTGTATAGTGCTGTTTATTTGTGTATATAATACAAGAACACTTTCGAATTCTTTTGTAAGAATGTCTTTGACATCGACCATCCGGTCAGTTGAAACATTTTACTAGCATGTGAGAAAGAGTGTTATTAAGAGAGATTAAAAGAGATATTAAGCAGGAGACGCTTTGGGTTATCTTAAGTGAGAGTAAGCAATTGCCTTAAGAGCGAGAAGTGGAGATCAGTTTAGTGAGAAGTTAAGGAGAGGGTTGGGTCAAAAACAACCCAGAGAAAACAGAGGTGAGAATTGAAAAAGAAGAGGTGATTATCCAGGTTGGTTGTTAACTATATTGAGAGAAGAAGCTAGCTAATACACTTTAAAATGTCATGAAGAAAAGCAGGACATTCAGGTACTGTAATTAAATATATTGTTGTGACAATCATTGTTTATGGGTTTATGTGTATCAGGCTTATTACTATAGTAACGTGTCAAATATAATTTGTTAGCTTAAGCACATGTTTATAAATACTTTGGTATACTATTTAGGCTGTAGTAATATACCGATGGGCTCTATTTCCATCAAATCACAAAATATGATATTTATAAACAAGTTGGCGGCCACTTTGAATGTGATCCGCTACTTGCCACGTGAAAATTATTTTAATTTATACTCTCAGCTACAAGAAAATACAAAAAACATTACTTTCAACATTCACTGTTAATGGATTTAGACCAATGATGAATATTAAGTTGAACGCAAACCAATTTAGTGAACAAATCAATGTTTGCTATTTTTGAGAAAACAGGGTATACCCACTTGGGAACATCAATAGAAACATGAAGATAATGGTCGCCCCGTCCGTAAGAATTCAGCTTAGCAATTCCTTTCCCTGGAAGTCGTATAGAATCATGGCTACTTGTACCTGCGTCGATCTACGTACGAAGAAATGTATAAATTGAATTAATCACTTATTTCAACATATTTTATAAAGCACCACGTATAAGAACAATTTTTATTTTTATTTAATAAAAGAAAAGAAAAATAAACAATACAAACATAACATACGTAAGATAAATATACTCACTGGAACAACCATGTTGTCATAGATACCCTCCACCTCCAATTGTCCCCCTAATGCTGCCTGTGAAAGATTGATTTTGATGTTGGAATGGACGTCAGCACCGTCCCTTGTGAACACGGAACTTTCCTCCACCTGCAGTGTTACCCAAACTTCTTCTCCTTCCACTGATACGCGAAGTGTCTGACCATCCTCAGTGCCTGCAGAAAGGGGGACACAATAATTCACACTTCAAACAAGTAATTCCTCTCATAGCCCACACTATAAAACAAAAGTAGCCCTCACCCGCCGGAATGGGCACAACAAAGTTCCTCCTTTGCTGGGTCTTCCCCGTCCCCGCGCACTGAAGACATGGTGTGGTGATTACTCGGCCAACTCCACCACACTGACGACAGGTGGACCGCATGAAGAAGCCGGCTCTGCTCTGCTCCTGCATCCCGCTACCGCGACAAGCGGTGCAAGTGGTGGGACGACTGCCCGGCTTGGCCCCGCTCCCTGAACACGCCGAACATTGTATTTTCCTCATCATGGAGATCTCTTTGTTGATACCGCGAGCAGCCTACATTTAAAGTAGATAATGACGTCATAATAACTGAACAAAAATAATGTCATGATTAAATTCATGTATCGAAAAACGCTTCTATTGTGTACGTTCATTTCATAAAGAGGGATATACGTTTTCGATTTCTTTAACCGGACATTTAGCTCACATGGTTTCCTTTGGTTCTGGTTAGTGTCTACTGTAAAGTTCTTCTGTGAATCGTCCCTCCCACTCTTCTACAAAATTATTTATTTAGGTTTGAGATAATTTTTTAGGTTTTCTGATTTCCCATTTTACTAAACCAATTTTTACATCAAATTGTATCTTTTACTACACATCCCCTTAAACGAAATATTATAAAAATATGTTTGTGGAAAATTATTTTTTTATGTTTTTATTTTAAAAATGTAAAATTCCATCTTTTTAGCGTCCATGGAAGGCCTGATTATATAATGTACTTTTTTCTTTAACTTTTTAAATGTATATTTCGCCTTTTTTTAAAGGTTTTTGGCCAAATTCATGTAAAATTTAGGTTTTTTTAGGTTCAGTGGGAGTTTATAGATAAGTATAATTGTCCTTCGGAGTCAGAGATGAAATTGTTATGAAAAATATAAATACTTCTCTTTGACTGATCATTCAGAAATCATGTAGACTTACGATTCTTACAATATTTTCATTTAGAAGAAAAGAATGTTTCAAAAATGAAAAAGAATAATAGTGTTTTAAAATGGTATGACGTGAGTAAAAAAGCGAATGACTATATTAAGAATATTTTTAATACATAAAATAAACATAGACAGTATTAACTACCTGTCTAAATGTCAGATTAACTGTAATATTCTCCACATTTGCACCAGCGCCAAACGGTGACCGAGAAAAACTATCCGCTCCAAAATTGCTCCCAAAAGAAAAATATAAATACTTCTCTTTGACTGATCATTCAGAAATCATGTAGACTTACGATTCTTACAATATTTTCATTTAGAAGAAAAGAATGTTTCAAAAATGAAAAAGAATAATAGTGTTTTAAAATGGTATGACGTGAGTAAAAAAGCGAATGACTATATTAAGAATATTTTTAATACATAAAATAAACATAGACAGTATTAACTACCTGTCTAAATGTCAGATTAACTGTAATATTCTCCACATTTGCACCAGCGCCAAACGGTGACCGAGAAAAACTATCCGCTCCAAAATTGCTCCCAAAAGAAAATCCAGCATTCCGAAATATATTTCTAAAGAGTTCTTCGGGGTCCATACTGGCATGGAAATCACCACTACCCCCACCCGGAAATCCACCGCTTTGTGAGGCCGATCCAAAGGTATCATACTGACTTCGTTTGTTGGTATCGCTAAGGATCTGACAGACAAAAAAAGCAATAAAGCATGAGATAAATTAAAATAAACTTATTAATAACTCCACGTACCTCGTATGCTTCACTGACTTCTTGAAACTTTTTCAATGAACTTTTGTCATCTTTGTTGACATCAGGATGGTACTTCTTGGCAAGCTAGGTATGGATAAGTGAAGCGCATATATTTAGATAGTTTGAGGAGAGAATAGTTAACTTTTCTACAGGTGATTCTGATTTTATTTAGAAATTGTGCCTCCCCTCCCCATTTTATTAATAAAACGTTCGACTATCATCGGTTAGCGAAAATTTAATGCATATGTGAACTTAGATTCCTTCGAATACTTCTTCAGAGCGGGTATTTATAGACTTGAATTAGTCCTGCGGCTGACTTTTCAACAAGACTGACTCAGAATAATTCAGGGAATGAACAGTTTGTTGCTGACTACAATTTGTACTGTGATCGTAAGTCACCTCAAGAGGCGTTTATGTTTAATAATATATTGAAAGCCAGTTTTATGTATTAATTGTATTTATTTATTTAACTGCAAAACATGAAATGGCCGCTTATATAAATTTTGATGGTGGAAACATTAGAGAACGATATAGTCAAAGGAGAATAAATCGCACACTTGATGATTGCCTATCGGACAATGATTTTTATAAAAACATCAGCGTTGTCATCCCCAATCCATTGAAGATTACGGTAACTATACGGTATTTAGGCAGCTCATCCATCCAGAATACAGTTGGAATAAGTCAGGCATCAGTAATTCGTTTCCCGACGATCCTCAGCAAAAAAAATATTAAATTCTTTCACATTGCGACTTCCCAGCCTGAATGTGAATTACACTTATCGAAATCAAAACAAAATCCCAATGATTCTAAAGCGAAATTCATTTTGTATATGATCGTTGTCATGACAACCGACGCATTTGAGAACGTCAAGAAAACAAATATACACAAAGAAGCACTTTCTCTGACATTACAAACCCCTTCCTGTTTTCTTTACACTCTTTCTTTCTTGGGCCATCTTCTTCTTCTTCACAGCCGACTTCACATTCTTGAACTTCTTGATAACGTCGGCTGACTATCAAGTGCAACTTGACGCGTAACCAGTGTTGACCCTGTTTGTAATCGTTCTCCATATCGTGTTTATCTTTTATTATTATTTTTGAGGACAACAGTGCATCAAAGATACTTTTAAATTCAACATAGCCATTTCGGAGTTTCCTTTTTAATTTTATTAAACGCGGGTTTATGCTTTCTAATCTTAATATCAGCCATAAAATGAATTTTAAAAAATGCTTTGTCGCCAAGATTGTGGGCCAAGTACGTTTTTGGCAAGCGTATTTGTCAAGTGTACTTTTGACTGGCACAGCGTCAATTTTCCTTATTTGCTTAGTTTTTGAGGAGACTAAGTCAAGTTTGGTCTATACCTGCCCTGATATATTAACCACATCTAGACACTTTGCCAATTCCTATATAATTAATAGAGACATAATCTACTGTTGGTCACCTGATAATACGACGTTTTTATCTCTTTTTGAGAAGCTGATTTGTCCAGACCTAGAATCTTGTAATAATCTTTTGTAGATAGTTGTGAAGACAAGAATATTCTTCGATTTTGAGGAAGAAGGACATTTCGAACTAAATATAGGTATAAATAATCAATAATTAAACTTATGAAGGTAATTCTACAATATTTAGTAATGAATAACATGTGATATATTGTAAAGCAACCACCTTCTAAATTCTTCTGTCAAATACTATTTATACATGCATAAAAAGTTCATAATGTATATTATATATAATGTTATAATGTTAAATAATGTTATAAACAAATATATGTTACTGCTAAGTAATGACATTTATCAAAATAAATTGCTTAAATATTATTATTAGCATTACACATTTTCTAGGGATTAGAAGAGAAAACAATAAATAAATAAAACTATCTGGTGGATAGCTCACACAAAAAATATATTGAGATAATCAATAACATAGTGTACTCCAAGTTACTGGAATCTGGTCAATGAGAACTAGTGTCTAATCAGAACAAAAATCCAAACCCGATTGTTTTGCCTATTGCTACAATATTAGAAAAAATGGCTTATCAGAACACCAGCTAATGTGAATTGTAAACAGAATTTGTAGAATGACCCCTATTCCTCCAATGTATTTTACATCTGCTAATCGAAAAAAGTTCATCTGTAGGGATATAAATATATTCCAACCTTAATTCAATTGGATATTATAAATAAACCTGAGAACATTTTCTGTAATCTATACCTGCCTAAGACATGACATGTAGAATGGGGTGAGAGTATTAACTAAAGCAAAATAGTAAATTGCACATCATGTTTGCATCTCCAATTATATTGTATATATTATACTGACACTTTTGTGGTGATCCTTGTCATGTTCCACTAATCAAATCACAATCCACATTTTATATTGGGGATTGACACCACCATGTGGGAGTGTCATTTAACTGCTAATAAAAGCTTGTTCAACTTTAGAGTTAAATATGTTTTTAACTTATTTTAATTAAGGAAATAACTATTTTAACCCCTTATAAGAATTAAAGAAATTATTTTAATCTTTTTTATACCTCATATTTAATTATAGACAAACATTTAGTGCATTTAAATTTTTAAGTATCAATTTATCCATTATACTGAACCCAAGATATAAGGCAATTTTTAAATTGTTCCTGTGATATAACATACATAATCTTAGCATACAACTTATACCACTAAAAATTGAATTTTGTCTAATCATAACTCTAGCTAATTGAAAAAAGTTTGCATTTTACCTGTTCTGATTAGCCAAAGTAGACTGTATTTAATTATCCCAGTTTTAAATATGCCATTTTTAATGGTATAATTTCCGAATTGATTAGTTACTATGGGACTTGAAAATGACACTTTTGAAAAATACCAAATAAACATCCTATGGTTAATCGAATCATAATAATATTAGTATCCACCCTCACTAAAGTTATAATGCTAGTTTGAATGAAATATTTTTCAACAACATATTTTAGCTAAACAATTTTTATTATTTCCATAAATATTGGGGTACCTATATTGTGACCACATTTTTAAAGAAGGTAAGTTGAAATGATACTTAAGTGACTAAATGATTTTATAAATTATTAAAATCAAATTATAGTATAACTATTACAAATTATAAATAGAAAAAGAATAAGAATAAAGACTATTTTATTACTCACACATGACTGAACAAATTCAAATTTATGAAAAATATTACAGAAAAATTAATTAATTTATGTAAACTCATTTATTAAAAAATTCTGTGGATGAACAGTTGATATTTTTAAAATCATTGGTATGTATTTTACCTATAAAAAGTTACAATCTTATAACCCTTATCTTTAAAAATGTAATTTTGTTCTGTTGCACTGTGCTGTGGTTCTATAGTAAATAATATGACTCTATTCATTTTATAAATTTAATCAATTTATGTAATATATTAGTAATTTATTTTGTGAGTTAATAAATTAGTGCATAATACACAATATATAACTTGTTTAATTTACCAGTTTTAATAGTATAATTAGTAAGTTGCATTTATATAAGATTCTTTCAAATTAAAATGGTATGCCAAAGAGTATAGTCACTCCTATCTGTTTATATATGCAGGCATGTGATTTGATAATTATTTAAATTTAATAAAAAGAACAGTGAGTGCCAAAGATGTAACTTGGTTTAATTGGGGCTCCCAGCAGCATTCAGGAGCAGAGCAACAAAATTGATAGGGGTTACCAAAATTTTGTGGTTTTAACATTAATGAATATAAGCAATTGGAGACATAAAAAAAGTAAATTTGAATTGTATAGCATACTAATAACAGTCAACCCAATGTTATGACTAAATTGTAAAATATACAACTTAACTACTATTTTGTAATATGTTATCAGTTTTTAAAATAATTGAATATTTTAAAAAAGACAATTTTGATTGACCTTTCTAAACCCTCCATTGCTGTTAATGTTTTTATTAATGAATTTTCTGTCAGTTAAACTGAAATTCAGAAAAAACATAAACAAACAATGAAAATAAAGTTGTTAGCATATCAATCAATGTAATGTATTACAGGGATAGTCCACCACTTGCTACAACTTGACACATTTTGATACATTCAAATTTTCATCCATAAAATCTATATCTAATTTCAGAATTACTAAGTATTATGAAAAATTACAGAATTTTTTTCTAGGACTAAAAATTATAGTCATACAAATTAACAGAAATCCAATCAATATGAATGGTCATGGCTATGTGGTAAGCATAGCCTATAATCATCACATAAGTGCCCAAAATGTATGGAATATGAAGCTAAGAATGCATTAAATAATATTGTCCAGTAATTGTCTTAAAAGAATTTATTTCCAGATAAAAATATAATTTGTCATAAATGACACATTTTGACACACCAGACCCAACCTGGTATTATTATGTATGCATATTTATTGCATAGCCAGAGAATTTATAAGAATGTATTGATGCAAACAATACAAAAAAAAGAGTATGTAAAATTTTTTGGATACAAAACATTTTTCACTGATATATCTCAAAATTCTACAACATTTTCAGGACATATCTCAAAATATCTGGATATTTTCAGGACCATCCAGGACCATTTAATTTTTTTGGAACTTTCAAGGATAATCCAGAACATTCTAAGACTATATGAACCCCAGCCAGCTTTCTATGTAGTAGCATGTATTCTTTATACAGGGTTCACATGCTTTTCAATTACAAAATTCAATAGGTTTGCCATTATTATTCTATTGTTTTCCATAGCTATTGAAATATAAAATCATGTAAAACTGTTAACCCTCCATAGGTAATGTGTTGAATAGCTACTTTGAAAACTGGTAATTGGTTAATGCATATATATATATATTAATAGAAATAAACAAATATGTACATCAGACATGAGAACGGTGTAGGAGTCATTTTGGCGGACAGCTGCATCAATGAATAGAAGGAGCCTGAAATAGGGTGTTTGGGGGGCGGAGCCCCCCGAAATTTTTTGCAAATTTACATGGATTTATAGAGTCTTTATTAATAAAAAATTATTAATGACAATGAGGATCGAGGTAGCAAGACATCCCAGTTTTTTTTTAATTTGTTGTAATTTATTTGAGAAATATCTTAGCAATCTGATCCTGAACAGCAGAGCTCAAATTAAAATGCTGATACAGTGCCATCAATAATTCCCGGTATATGTCCTGGTCAGCTGACTTCATCAAACCAAAGTAGAACACCAAAAATACTGGGTACATTCTCTTAGTGCTAATGCTGACATCGTAGATGGAGAGCCATCTGTGAGGAACAAACCGTGCTGGAGTAGTGAATGGAATACCCATAAAATGAGAAATCTGATGTAGAGTGTTGCGTTGGTGTGGCGAATATTTGTCATCAGTGTGAAGATCAGAGAAGAGTGACTCCAGATGACCCCCGAGAGCTTTGCAGAAGACTTTGGTGCTATTATGAATGTGGTGGCAGCTATCTCCATCAATGTCCAAGAGGCCTGGTTGCATTCTTCTTATGCGAACCTCAACACCATTGTGTTTCCCTCGCATCACATTACAAGAGTCAAATAAAGAAGAAACAACGTTTTCCCACTTGAGACCTCTTTCTGAAAAAGATTTCTCAAGAGCTTTCCAGATAGACAATGCATCAGCATGTAAAATATCAAATGAACATAGATGGCGTAAAACAATGGTGTTGTTCCTCGTATTGAAATACGACACGAGAACAGTGAGAACTTTCTTCTTGTTCTTAGCCATACTTTCGTCGACATTTATTGAGAAGGGATACTCTTTCAAATCCTTAATCAGACTATCATCAATTGACTTCACTAATCAAAACAATAACTTAAATATCAAATAAAGATAGTAACAAACAGAAACAAAACAACAACAATAAAGCAGAAGCAAGTCATGTTCTTATAAATGTTTACTTCAGAAATATGTAAGCAGATTAACTAAATAAACAATATTATATACCGTCTTTTTGAAAGTACATAAATGAAATCTGAAACTAAAATATAAATAATGAAAACATAATGTAGATTGTAAGTGGAAGTTTATAGTACCTACATCAGAAAATTATTATACGTGAAAATAAATATACCTAACTTAATTAGGAAAGTACATATAACACTCAAATTTAAGCGTTACTTATACATTTATTTTCGCATAAAACAGTAACATGAAATTCATAACGCTGCGAACCTACCCCCCCCCCCGCCCTATTTTTATTACAGATTCTTGTGATTCAGAAAAATGATAGTTTTAAAGATATTTTTGGCGGAAATCAGCCAAAAGGCGGGAGATTCTCATGTCTGACTATACTATTCATTTTATAGAGATGAAGTCATAGAGATATAACTATACTATAATTTATATAGAGATATAACTATACTATCCATGATATAGAGATATAACTATACTATCCATGATATAGAGATATAACTATACTATTCATGATATAGAGAGGAAATCATAGATATATAATCTATTCTAAACATTTTATTAGAGAATTATAAAATCACCCCCCTGCGTAATCTATATCTTATGTTGAGTCTTGAATTTTGCTACTTTTAGTATCGATTTATAACTATGTTGATATGCAGATTCCGAATATCACATTATTTTTTTGTCCAAGACTCACATAAAGAGTTATTCACGTATTTTAAATGCCCCTTTCTTCACTCCAATGTTGAGGCGCGGTGTTTAAAATTAAGCGGGATATTTAAAATGATCGGAAATTTAAAAATGCTAAAACTCAACATTAGATTCATAATTTAGGCAAATGAAAAGTTATAGGTGAACTCAACATAAGATATATAAACTCGAGCAAATGAAGAATTATAGATGAGCTCAACATAAGATAGGTTAATTGCATCAATTAAGGGGGTCCATCAATTTTTAAAAAGATAATCGGGGGTGCATAGCGCTAATGAATAGACAGCCGATTAGGTCAAACTTAATATTTAGAAATATAATTGTTCATAATTATTGAGTTAGTAGCCACTTTTCATAATTATTGTCAGCATGAATCGAAAGGAGAAAAAGTAATAGGCTTGCCGAGAAAAAAACTGTCAGTGATAGAAATTTCAGAGGAGTTGAATTTTCCGAGAAACGTACAATATACAAATGGTTAAGCTTTCTATCTAGTAAATGATAAATCAGTACCTAATCCTATTAAAACTTTTATTTAATAAAAAAATGAGGGGTTGCCTTCTATATATATAAATAATCAGGGGGGTCCAAATAAACGGGGGGGTGCCTATTTTGACACTAAATAAATAAACGGGGGAGGGGGGAGTTACGTTTATTTGGCACACCAGAGTATTATTCACGTATTTTAAATGCAATTTTTGTCACTCCAATGTTGAGGGGATATTAAAAATAATCGGAAATTTAATATAGCTAAAAACTCAACATTAGATACATAATTTAGGCAAATTAAAAGTTATAGGTGAGCTCAACATAGGATATATAACTTGAGCAAATGAAGAATTATAGGTGCGAGCTCAACATAAGATAGGTTAATTGCATATAAAGTGGATCGATACCAATATATAATTCCAACATTTTTTTTAAATGAAGAAATATAATTGAACTCTACATAAGATATATGTTGATTGCATAAAATGTCGATTGATAATAAACATTACTGTAAACACGAATAGAACTAAATATTGTATTGATATAATCTATGTAAAATACAAGAGCTCGCCTGGTGTGGTGGCGCCGGCTGGAGCTCGGCCTGAAGTTGATTCTAGTACATCCTGCCAGCCGTCTGGAATATCTGAAAAATAATAGAAAGTTGAACGAACAAGTGTGAGTATAAAGAATGCCTGGAAATATTGAGATAAGTTGCTTACAGATCACAAGTGTGAGTATAAAGAATGCCTGGAAATATCGAGATAAGTTGCTTACAGATCACAAGTGTGAAAATAGGATAAATACTAAATTATTTTTACTACATTAACCCATTATCCACCCTGTTCCATTTTTTGGAACATTTTAATACGACTTTTAAATACATCCATCATAAATTGTAAACAATATAACACATATAATATTTAATTAATATTTCAAGAACATATCCAAGAAAATATAACAAATAAAAAAATTGCGATATATATTAGGTACTGTATAGTGTTCACATGTATATTATATGTGTGTTAAATAAATAGTATCAAAATGTGTTATTTGCTCATTTAGTATGGCCTCCTGAACATTTATATAGTGTTACATTTAGTAAACATCCCCATTTTTAATTATAAGAAACAATCAAATCGAAAATTAATGCCATTTTCCTTTGGTAATGAATATGCCAAAATGTTCCAAAAAATGAAACACATGGGTAAGTAGATGTTGTCATATAAAATTGAGAAAAATAGAAATGTCTTAATATACACATATATTTTATGTCAAAAGTGTATATAATTATATCAAAGTATCAATGTTAATGATCATAATAAAGTGGCATATAGGTACCTACATCACACCTATGGTATAATTATACCCCGACCCTTAATCCCTTATTATAGCATGGTGTGGTCCTCAGGAGCATCGAAAGGCCCTATAATCTAGCTTTGAGAGGCAACTAACAGCATGTAGAGTGCATAGTAACATACACAGAGCATTAAGAATGATGTGTACATTAGTAGCCTATATAGTGGGTGCCCCACACGCCTGGAGGGGCCTAGTAGCACAGTTAAGGTATATATAAGTAAGGCCAGACCCAGAAGAATGTAGGGGAAATGGTAGCATGGAGGTGGCTATCATGGTGACATAGTGGAAGCCCTAGAAGAATGGATAGGTCTAAGAAAATTTAGCTAACCTGTAATAACACGGAGAGCCCATAATTACCATCCGGTTGGATGGTTTAATGGCATGGTGGAGGCTTTACTAGTATGCTATATAGTATGTAGCCAGTGGAGGGCCCTAGTACCATGATGAAGGGTCATAGTACCATTATGGGAAGGTCAGTAGCAGTGAGGGTAGCCTATTAGTACAAAGGGGCCCAGGCAGTGAGTATGGAAAAAGAGCCAGTAGCATGGTGACCATCTAATAATATGGAGAGTTGTTAGTCATAGTCATACACAGAGAACCCATCCGCATCATAGAGGGTGGCCTTATTAACATGGACTGGTATCATGTAGGGACCGCACTCCAGTAAGATATAAAGAGTGTCTAATGTTTAAGATTTTTGTCATTTTTTACCCATTTTTACAACTTATTTATTTGTGCTCTCTAAGTAAATCACATTATATCTCATTTTCTTCAATATGTTAACTTATATTTCATCTTGCTCTATAGTGTAGTAGTGGGAACATGGCTAATACGTAACTATAATATCAATGTGTATACCAAATTTGGAATCAATATAATATCTTAGAATACTTAGGAGTTAGAATACTGTTTTGATTATAAGAGTCAAAAATCGATAATCAATAATAAAATAAAGGGAGATCTAAAAAAATGTATACATCATTTAAAAGCCCTATAAAAGTTAGGCAGGTACCTACTGAAAATTTCCAACCAATCGTTCAGCTCATCTGTCTGCTAGAGCTCTGTCATGCGTGTGTCAATTTGAACCCCTATATATATATATAGGGCCTGCAATAAGTCTTTTTAGTCGGTTAATAAGTTATCAAAGTCATTTAAATAAAACTAATCGTCACAAAGTTTTAAATATAATAATACAGGGTGGCGCAGAAGTTGTTATCCCCAGTATGAAATAATTAATAAGCGTCACCTCGCACATTTTTA
>JAUZNC010003041.1:12729-32787 GCA_034780395.1 Vannuccia rotundouncinata | reverse complement strand
CCGCCCCCCCCCCCCCCCCCCGCCCCCCCCCCGCGGGGGACGTGACAGCGCAAAAACCAGGATGGATAGGGTTAATGTAAAGTTATTTGTATAGGGAAAACTGTGAACTGATAGTTTTCTCCGGGTTTTGGACGCCAATTTCTACAAACTTATATTTTCAAACCAAAGGTTAAAATATCCGCCCGTGCGTAACGTTATTATACAGGGGGTATGTTTTCTCTTGCGTTACAGTTCGTCTTTGAAAACCCTATTTTTTGCGTAACGTTATTTCTAAATGACCCTAAATATCTAAATATATATATATATAGACAACCAAATTTCTCTCTCTTATGCAAATTATGATACTGCATCGATTGTAACAATAATTCTGATATATATTGTTGCAAGTCCGTTGCATCCAACATGCCTGCAACATTGCGTTGAAATTCTTTCTATTTTAAATACGAATAATTTTAGCTTTTAAAATTATTTTGATTCTAAATGCTATCTATATATTATCTGAAAATAGTTTTTTTTAAATATGAAAATATTGTTTCAAATACCTATATATTTATTATTAAACTTATTAATGTCGATCATTTTCTTTTTTTTGTAAAATATAATGAAATATTTATATAATTATATATCTTTAAAAGAAACTATATATATAGAAAATATATCTATAGACCATTTATAAAAGAATTCATAAGATTTAAGTAGTCTTACTTTAATTATCTTTTTTTTTGATTTATTTAAGTTAACTAAGTAATAAATAAGTATAATAGTAAGTAATTAGACATTTATATGTAAATATTTGTGAACTTTGCCCACACTTGAACTCCCGTTTATAGACAGCATCGGAGGAGGCAGATGAAGAAGATGAAGAGGCTGGTGTAGTTGAGGAGGTTGGAGAGAATTTGGTACTGCTAGCGAGACAGGAGGGGTCGGTACTTGAGTAGAGGCCGTAGTAGGGATAGAAGATGGAGTAGAATAAATAAATAAAAAAATAAATAAATAAATAAATAAATAAATAAATACATAAATAAAAAAATAAAAAAAAAATAAAAAAATAAATAAAAAAATAAAAAAATAAAAAAATAAAAAAAAAATAAAAAATTAAAAAAATAAATTAAAAAAAAATAAAATAAAAAATAAATAAATAAATAAATAAATGAATAAATAAATAAATAAATAAATAAATAAATAAATATTTATTATTTATTTATTAATAAATTGATAAAAAATCAAAATAATAAATAATTGATCTAGTGTTATATATTAAATCTATAATAAACAGTGTTGATTAAAATTGTATATTTATTTTCAATATAAAATTATTGAAAATAAATTTAGATTATATTGTACTAAGGATTGAGAGAGATATCATTCGCTACTATAAATAATTATATATGTATAAAATAATTTATGTAATTATTAATCATCACTAAAAATATAGTCAAAAATATTAAAAACTAATTTGCGATCATTTGCCAGATTCCAAGGAAACCGCCACTATCTGCACTGAATTCTGCTGAACCCCGCCTTCGATCTTTTGTCGCATTGCTGGAGCAGATGTTTCGACATAATTTGATAAATTACCTGGCTTAATAATTCCAATTCCACCGGGGAAAGAATGACGAAAAGGCAAACATCTCAAATCTTCCCCACAAACGAGAAATTCTCCATTTCTTCATTATTATATGTCTATTTAGTTCTTGATTCTCTTCTATTAGTATTTTTATTAAACGGTTTATATAAATAGCTTTTAATCGATGTCTAAAGTTTGAAGAGTATAATATAACTGTTATAGAGTTAATTTAGTTTGTTTAAAAAGCTCAATTTTACAAATTTTATTAATTTCTTTAATCTTATGAAGTTTGCAATAAAATTTTAAAGGAAGAACAATTAAATAATTAGCGCATATTTAATTGCAGATTTTATATAAATAAAAAGTTCATAGATTGCCTTATGATATTTTTTAAAAAAGTTTTCATTCAATCATAATCCTAATATATGAAAGACATTTTACACTGAATTTTAAACAAATCCCTATTTTAAGTTGGGTAATATTATAATTTAAATTGATTATTTAATTAGTTAACTTAGATGTGTTACTTGCAAATAATATTCTAAACTTAGAATATAAATATAATTAAAATATATTCTTTTGAATTTCTGACAGACTTAACAAAAAAATTAAATTTAGACGATGTAAAAGTGTGAACCTTTATTATATTGTTTAACCAAATTTAAACTTTTTTAATCAATTTTTTTATTATTGATAATATTAATATTATTTTTATGAGAATATTTTAATAGATACTCCTTTTACTTTGAAAATAATTGTAATGTATTAATTAAGATAAAAAGTAAAAAAATAATTATTATTTTATGTGTCTAAGTGATGTTATATTATTAAAGATAAAAATGTATACTTATACCTAATCCGGTCTTAGACTTCCTATTTGACTTGAATATCAGGATTTTGATCCCTCTAGCTTTCTACCTGAATATAATATTCATCTCTGAGGTTGTATGTTGGCATAGTTCAAAAAAGTAAAATAAAACATAAAACGATGGAAATATTTTCACAAGATTTGGGAAAGTAATTCTCGTATATATGCAAATATTTACCAAACTGTCTGTTCCATATTTCAATAAAATTTTATTAATGATTGATCTTAACTGGTATACTAATTGTCATTATTAAATAAAGTTAAACAATGAAATTATATAAAATACTGTTTACTATTATTTCTTTATTTATAATAATTAAATATGAAAGTTATGTATAAATAGACATCACACAATGTTGTAGGATAAACATATAATAATAAATGTTAATTGAAGTTGAACGTGGCACAAATTATATTGATTGATTATTTATTTAGTGTTTCAGTAAATTAACGAAAGAAAGAACGTATTTTATTTGTTCCATTTATTTTATTTAATGCTTCGTAGGTTATGTTACAAATCTATAGATTATGGTATATACTAAAGTTTAATTGCCATCAAAGTCGCAAGACATAAAACTCATTTGATTATTGTTTTAATTGAAGTCAGATAATTAATGTAGTTTATTAAAAAATCAAATCTAGCTAAAAACGAGATAAGCTAGCATAATTCAACAAACATAACAATTTTTTTACACATTTTGACAATTAAAATAATTATCTAATAAATGTTTATCTAATTATCTAATTATGTAATCATGCTCTATACCTTTATGATCTATTATTTTTTAAAATGTATTACTTTATAAAATCTGAACTATAATAAATATAAATGGTATCCAAACAAAATACAAAAATAATTCGTCCACTCTCTCCAAATTTCAAATTCAAAAATGTTGTTTCAAAAATTAAAAAGTTATTAAAATATAAATTTGAATTGTGTATTTAAAAGTAAATTCTCTACATTAAATTGGAATACAATTTTCAATTCTAAAGATTATAAAAGATAAGGTTTTAACATAACAACTAATATTCCATATATTGTAAAAAGAAAATCATCACATATTTCGATATTCAAGCTTTATAATCAAAAACTTTACTCAAAAGTATAATAATAATATTCTCCTGCACGAATAGAGACAGACATTTCAGAACTATCTAATGCGTGACTTTGAAATTATTTCCTTGAAATTATCTATTATACACATTTTATATGTATATATATATAAATGCATTTTCATTTCCTTTTATATTTAATGAATAAATATGATTTATGAAAGATAAAAATATAGATATATACCTTTCTATTTTATATAAATTATCTATACACATTTTCTCCTGCAGTTAAATTAATTTTACAAAGAGCGATATCACCTAATTTTATCCATTTTATTTTGGCTATAAAGAAAAAGCAGTCTTTTATTTCATTCTTTTCCGATTTGATCTTTCCTTGAGGAAACAATGTATTTAACATCATCTAGTTAAACAAAAACAACCGCATAGGAATACATTGAAAAATATTTTTACTTTATTGTCAAATCTAAAGCCTCGAATCCAAAAATATACGTTACACCCTTGAATATTATCCTTGTCCATTGTTATATATTATAAAACGTGTTATTATATATGATTCAGCATTTCCTAATTGTAATTATACTTAATATTGTATAGGTAAACTCAAATTCTCATCTCTTTTTATATTGATTGTTTTTTTTCAATTATATTCACCTTGTAAATGTAATGAACCTTGAGTAATCCTAATGATATAATATCATTATGATGTATTCAAATATTTCTCAGATATTCCTCTTTCTGTACTTAACTAACAATTAAGAATCAAATTTAACTATTGATAGATGTATATAATAATATTGTATATTAGGTAATGTCAAAGCAATAAAGGATGCGTGCTATAATAGTGAATCGTGTATTTGTAGACAAATAATTAATTGTCAATATATATTTTCTAAATTTAAAAGGAGGATCATTAGAAGGATCCATAGGATCGGATGATCTATGAATACAAATTTTAAAATTATTTTTTTAATGTAAGATATTTTATAAAATTATTATGTTTTAAAATATAATATTTCAAACAATATTTATATTTAATCTGTGTATAAACATTGATATTGTGGGAATATTAATCTAGATCGGCAAACTTAATTAAATTATGTCCGAAATAAAAACGGGCAAAAAGAAAAAATGGTAAAATCTTGTTCGGCCCATAATTTTAAAAATGTGAAGTAGATGAAATCCGTCAATATATCATTGTACAATTAAGTTCTTTTTATCGTTATATAATTATGAGTCCGAATTGTCGTATATGCTACATTTATAACAATATGTTTTTCTGGAGAATTGTTAAGTCAATTTTATATATTTTAATCAGTTTGCTATTGATTTTCCCTTTTTTATTTCGGACGCTGTCTGACGTATTATAAGCGTAGTAGTTTGCCAATCTAGAGAAGTGAATTACGATATCAATGTGTATAAAACAATATATTTTCAACATTGATCAATAAAAACTTTGTTTAAACTTGTTATCATCGTATTATTATAATCGTTATATTAAGAGTAATATATTAACTGGCGATCGTAACATTATAAAATAATTATCGCAAGTGGTCAATCCAAATATAATTTCATGATTTATGTCATGAAAATAGATTGTATGCCAATGTTTTCTCAAAATCTAATTTCTATGAACATTTATATTAATTAATCAGTTAAGTTAAATTTAATTGAAAAATCAATATTCATAATTGATGAAGATATAGTGTAGAGGTAAATTTTGATCAACATTGTTTTCAATCATAGAGTAATTATACATAGAGTTTCAACTCTTATTGATTTCATGTGCATTGCATTGTAAATTTTTCTCGATGAAAATTCGTTGTATTTCTATAAAGTTTGCATAAATGGGTAGACAAAGAGTAGTATTATATATTTTAATTAAATTCATTTTTAAGAGCAAACTTCTTTATTTAAGCAATTTTAAGATACATACATTGTCTGCAAAGTATAATTAATTACATTTGTATCAAAAACTGTTTTATTACAAAAATTGTTTCACTTCTATTATTTCTTATATAAATATTTCGAAAAAGCTTATAGGTAGACGAAGAGTAGTATTAAACTGCATAAATAATCATTAAGAGTTAAAACTCTATGTATATTAAAACTCTATGGTTTTCAATCATTTATAGCAGCATAATTAAACCAAAAAATATATTTTTTAAGTGACACATCTTGACAATATTGAATTATCATTCGCTTAAATGTTCAATTATAAAGTAAATATTCTTATAACATAATATTTCCATATTCTGAATAGAATTAATTATTATAATTCTGATTAAAAACTAAAATAGATATTTTTTTAAATTTAGAGTACTAATAGACGTTCCTTCCCTAAGGTAAATACTGATTATTTGATTAGAAATTAATTGTAGAATTAGAATTTAATGCAAAAACATGAAAGTACAAATATTCTATTTTAAAATAAACTTGTGCAAAATGTCAATTTTTTTATTTGTTTATTTAACTAAAAAATTAAATATAAATTAAGATATTTTATAATTTATGCAATTTATTTTTACAATTGTTTACAATTTATAAACATTTCTTTATTTTTTTAAATAGTTGATTACGTTCAAATTTGCCTCTATAACAAATCAAGTTTTTAAATTCATTTCTAAAGAATAATTTTGTATTATACAAGTTTTGGAATATACCGTGATAAAAACAAGGTTTCCTAAGAATTTCACAATCTAATGTTATAGTATTCAGCTGTAAACAGGGTGATGCAAAAACGATCCTAATTATATATTCTAATAATATAATAAAAATTTATATATCAAAACAATGTTGTTCAAAACTGATGAGTTTTTCTTGATAAAATATATAAAACAACAAAATTATAACAAAGGTTTAACATGTCCTCTATGGATGTTGATTCAGAATCACACCTTCGTCTGAATAAGCATCATGAAACATCTTTCGAGGCTTGGTTTTGATATCCCCTGTTTCTAACAATCGGTTTATCCATCGTCGAACAGCAGAAGGTGACTCTTCAAAAACACATTTCTAAATATGTTCCTTGTGCTTTTTCAATATTCAAATGCCACAGCCCATGCAAATAATTTATGTTTTTGTTAAATATTTGAAAATAAAATGGCAGCATTGAAAAAAATTATTTTAAATTAAATTAAATATCATTTCATAGATGAATAATTTCTAAATTAGAATCATATAAATACTTTCGATCTTTTTTGCATCACCCTACATATATTATTTCTTGGTTTTATTAGTATAGAAACATTGGAGACATTCAACACGAAAATAAAATGCAAAAACTTTTAATACCAAAAGTCCAAATTCAAGATTAACCGCAAAAAATATTATTAATTGAAACTGTTCATTTATTATAGTGATAATTTGGAATTTCTTTTAATGTAGTACTATATATCGCTGTCGTTTTGGTGTCAAGCTCTTCCGAGGAAAACTGGTCCAACCCTTAATTGCACACGACGGTTGATGAACGCGCAGTTCTGAATTCCATTTATGTTTTTGATTTGAAGTTAGATAATAAATCTTTTTTTATCGGCTCTTTCCATAATCCCACGCTCTTTCATCCAAAGCCGAAACTGTTTAAATCCATGCGACCCCTTTATCTACCAGAATACAGCAGGAGTGAGGTGAAATAAGGGGTCTATGAAGATTTCAGATCAGGAGACAAGTGTAAAGTTATTAACTAAAAGTTCTATAGTTAGTCTCTAATTATTCTAAATAAAAATGTCTTTAGAAATTTATTGTTTGTGTATAGACTACATATCGATTTACAAATAGGAAGTTGCATTTTGACCAAACGGCAAGTTAAGTGGCGAGTTAACCTTTCCTTTAATGTAACTAAAATTGAATAGTCGACTTGTAAAGTCTGCGAAAAACATAAAAATTTTCTGAGACATAACTAGGCAAACAGTTGGTTGGATTGAGAGAGAGAAAAGGGGAGATTTTACTTTTTGAGCCCCGTTGATACCTCCTTCTCTTCTTCTCATTCCCAAGGCAAACAAACCGAACCGTGTATACCCACAATTTATGTCAAACAGTGCTGCCTGTCAATAATATATATGATTGAAATTATTGGTAAATAGAAATTTTTATATTTTAACATATTTGTAGCAAATATGTGATGCATATTATATATATTATCGATGTTTTTAAGTTATAGAAGTGGGAAAACCTTTATCTAGGCTTATATCTATTTATCTACTTATCTATTTATAAAAATAATTTTGATACGGTTTTATTAATAACTTAAAAAAGAAGCTAATTAAGACGTCGTCTCAATATTTTGTTAATAATGATCATCTATATATATAACGTAATTAATGTTTAAAGTTTCTTCAAGACTTTTCACAACACGTTTTCATAACACATATCACGATCCCTCAATATGTTTTATTTGGCAGGGCAGGCAACATATTGAATAATACCTCTTCCATATTTTCAGCAAAATTTTCAATCTTATTTTAAAATATTATTGAAAATAACTGGTTTGAATTTTTTTATAATTAAAATAGGAAATATATCTTTAAACTTCTAATAACCCGACTTCTCAATAACTTATAACATTTATTTCACTTATCTATGAATTATGTTGTGGGCAATATGAAGTTTCATTATGTAATAATTAAAAATGGTGAGAAGATATTATGTATTCGATTAAAACATTTATTTAATACATTTTCGTAGTTTCGTCGTGTTCGTATTAAAGTTAATAAACTTTAAACTTTAATACATACACGATGTAAATTATGTATAGTAATAAATATAGCTTTAAATTATACTCTCTTTATAAATTACACCGCTTCCAACTAATACAAGAATAGAATAATGTTGACCTCCCACAATTGTATTCTAAAGGAAAATTTTTGACAAATATTAAAAACAATAAGCTTCCTATAACAATCGTATCAATTATTGTTTTTTGTTGTTGTTTTATTAAATACCAGAATAAGACAAACACTAATCATAAACAATCAATATTCAATAATTATTCGGGTCGTTGAACCATAAAAGAGGTTAGGCCTGAAGCTAATTAGGTTAAGAAAGATTTGGTCGTAATTCAGATTTAGTGTGTTAAAATCAGACCAAGCCACACCTAGCTTTGAAAAAAACTTAGTTCAAATTTCTAAATATTTATAAAAATAATTTGTGAACTAGTTTTTTTTAACAACGCAAATAAATGTTGTCATTTCTTACAATTAAACTATTTAATATTAATGAATAAAAATTGTGAGTTATATTTAATAAAGATGCAGGTCTTCAATTTAGATTACAAGATATTCGTCTTGATTGAATGAAGATGGGAACACAATTAAATTTTTAAATGAAAATAATTCTTATATGAAAAGAGTTTACTAAGTCTTAAATCGAACACTATATAAATAATTATCGTCTCGTTCAAAATGACAGATTTTATTGGTTTCATGAGTTAGGGAGACTGAAAACTGTTGTATTAGCCAAATGTTTAATCTTAAAACTAGTCAGAGTTTATCAGAAACACGAAAGAATTAATTCTGTTTAGCATCTGTTGTTTGAAAGCCGACAAATTAATAAAAAGTTAGCAGATAATACGAATATAATTTCATTTAAGGGTTAAAAAATGGAAAATAACAAATTGTAGGTATATAAAATGTTGTGCAAATATATTTTTATTTACTGTAAAATTTATCTTGTTACCTATTTATTATAAGATCGAGAAATGTCTAGATGCAGAAATTTCTCAATCAAAAATTAATAAAAAATTCAATTCACCCCAAAGAAATAGTCTTCGAAATAAAAGTTGCAAGGTTCAATGTTTGATAAAGACATTTATCGATATTCCAAAATTAATTGACTATAAATTTACTAACCTAAAGAAAAAGGCTTAAATCATATTGAAATATTCCGCTGTGACACTTCATGGCAACATAAACTTAATTTTAGTTGTTACCTATACGCATATTTCATTTTATACAAATTTTCATTTTTAAAAATGTTATGAGCACTCTTTCATATGGATAGTGCTGAGGTAGAAAAGTTCAAACAAATATTTCTCATAATACTTGAGGCAAAGCGCAAAATTAAAGAATTTAAACAAACACAGAAATATGAAGCGACTAATCAATGCCATTTTCTATTATTTATCTTATTATAGGGGAAGTTGGTGCTTTAATACGCTGAAGGGCATGTGTTTCCCGAAAACTGAAATAAACGGAATACTCAAGTATAATGGGATAGAGAGTAGGATGAGAGGAGGGGTGAATTTGTATCACAAAACTAAATATTAATCTCTCCTGGAATGGTCCCGAATGTGTCTCATACGCCTTCTAGGGTTTTTGCATCTGACTAGAAGCAGCCTTATTGAGGGATTGTAGGTATATCGGAAACAATTAAGATAGCTTCAAGTGTGCAAATTGCAGAAGAATAAGTTATAATTAATAAAATGTATTGCCTCTTTCTCATGCGAACAAAGAATAGGACAAAATGGATCAGTCATATCCGCAGATCAATTGTATGAAAATGAACATCCTAACTTTAGAGCGGTTCGGGTATATAATTAATACCTATAAATGTTCACGATTGACCGAATAATGGAAGGAAGCGATGCATGGGAGACTTATTTCATATTTCGAGAAGGATATTTCCGTTTTAAAATTACATCTGTATAATATTTATACGATTATAAATAAGTTTAAATTAAAACTTTATCGTTTAATGTTAAACATTAAAACCGAACATTATTTGTGTTATTTGATTATTTATACAAACTAAATATAGCAAACTAATTTACTTTGAAATATAAAATATTTAAAAATTCTTTATGTATCAACTTAAAAGAAACGGGATTGCAATAAATTAATTATCTTCAACAAAACTAAATTACCCAACAAATAAAAAATAACAGTTAAAATTTTTAATGGAAAATAGATAATTACTTAAACCAATAAAAAGCTATTAAAAAACTATTCTATCTCATCAAGGCATCTCCCGTTCAGTTAATTAAAAGTGAATATCAAATATCATCCCTCTAAAACATTTAACTGAAACTCTAGGCTGGCAGGAAGTGTGTATCAAATGGCTCTTCTTATTGTTATTGCAAAATTTTAAATGACTGACAGATCACAATATATATTAAATAATAAATTAGTACAAATATTTCTCTGTTATAAACATTTTTATAAATGTTACTCCTTTTAAACAGAAATCATGCATATAAAATAAATAAAATATTTTTGTTAAAGTATATTCATATTCTCAAGTACATTTATTTAAAAGGAAAATAACAAAATATTTTCTTAATGAAACATTATTTACGTACACAATGCGATTATTTAATGCCGACATTTTAATATTTTTTCTAGAAGTATTTGTTGATGTTTAGCTATTGAAAATAAATATGTTAAGCACATAGCATTAAAATTGCGAAAATTTTCTAAAAGAATATACTAGGTACAAAGATATATTTTAAAGTTTTAGTTTTCTGCAGAAATAGTTTATTAAAATATTTAAAATATTATCTTGATTGTTATGTGGGGTTAATAGCTACAAATTTTATATACTTAATTTATATACCCAAAAAATATATTTTTTCAAAACATTTCTAAAAAAAATAAAAATTCAAATATAAATATAAATATAAATATAAATAAAAAATAAAAATTTATTTCATCAAAACGGTTTTCAATGACCCTATGTCTGCATTCCGTATTACTGTATTGAAACACGATTTACAAAAACATGTTGAAAATATGGCAACTAAGAATTTATCATAAAATAATCAATTTTTAAAAAAGACAAGATTATTTTGAAATATATTGTTACAATAAAATCACATTAAATTATGTTTATTAAAATACATCCTGAAGTATTAATTCACATTTATGACGTCATTATGTGTCGATAGTTTGTCTGACGGAATAAATGTCTCATAACTTTAAATACGATATTGTTACTAACTAAACATTTTTAGTACAAATTAAGAAAAATTATAATTAAAAATCTTTGATTATTGATCATATCATTCAGCTTCTCTCTGTCGTCATCAGTCTACTAAATAATTTTTTCTGTCTGTAATTCCTCTAGATATTATTTTAATTTATTGTCGGATATATAAATATATATAAATAAACTATTTTTGAAATGTCAAAAATATTATGCGTGTTAATAATTTATATAAATGTTATGTAATGTATAGAACTTTAACAATATTTACTAGAAATTGAAGATATTACGATTGAAAAAACAAAACTAGACGTCGACGTTTATAAATCCAAATCCTTTTGCCTATTTTAGTCTAGAATTTAATAATAAAATTATCAAAATACAAAACATTATTAAAATAAAATTATTTAAATTTCTAACAACAATAGCTAATTTATTTTGTTTTAGAGGTTTGTTTAATCATGTCTTATATACAGAAAAAGAAAATGTAATCAACTCTTGTTTTATCCAATTCATTGACGTTCATTAATATTCTATTGATTTATATCTTCTGAATAATTAGTTTAGCAACTACGAGAAAACAAATCTTTCCTTATCAAAGAGAAAGATCTTCATCATATATTTTAATTAATCTTAATTCAAGATGCTATTTGAAAGGGTTTCTCTTCATATTTCCTAATTTTAAACTTTTTGAAATTATAGACAGTTTTTGTAAATATATTTAAATAAAATGTAAACTCACATATATTCTCAATGATTGAAAAAACATTCCAATTTGACATAAAATAATTCGTCATGCACTGACCTTTAATAATCTCAATATAATCTTATAAAAACTTACAACATTTACATAGAATCGTATAACCTTCAAGCGTAAATATTCTTGAATCTTATTAAATCTTTCGAGATTTAAAAATATATTTTATTCTTATAGTTTTGCTGGTAAACGGGAACCTTTACTCCGACCAAATAAACTGTCAAAATGGTGTTGCATTATTTGTTATTAAAAAAACATGGTAAAACACGAATTTCATATTGGCATTCAGTCAGTCCCCTAAATGTTCAAAGGTAACTCGGCTTGTATTTGCAGCTGTGAGTGAACATGAGCGTTGTTCAATTATAAAGACACTTGTTACGTACGTATAGAATTTCACTTCTCTTCGAATTATAAAGAACTTTAGTTAAACTTATTAAATAAGCTGTGTCTGGTGACTCGTCGGTCATATTCGCAAGAGATAGATAACTTTACCGATTTCTGCAAAATTCAACTTCATGATTCATAAGAATATTCTTTTCCAGTCGTTAAAAAATTGTAACAATATGACTTTACTTTAATTTGTAATACAATATATATATCTAGATAAAGTTACTGTCTATTTGTAAAAAAAGAAAGATCAAATCACATGAGAATAAAAAAGATACGACATATTTGTTATTTTGAATATATCATATTATTTTAATTACTTTGGTTTTATTCATTTATATTTATTCAAATTGAAAACTTTTATTTTAAAATATTGTTGTATGAAATCAATAAATTTTCTAATAAACCACCGTTTTTACAAAAAGGAATATTTTTTTTCTAATCTTATCATTTACGATTTAATTAAATTAATTTAAAGAAAAGACAGATCAATTTATTTGTAAAATGGAAACATTTATTTAAGAATATAGTTTGTTTTATTTTTATTTATATTTGATATTTATTTTTACTTTTGATAATTCCCTCAATTCATTTTTTCACTTTTTTTTAGATTTTATTATTAATATTTTTAACATCTTTCTAAATAAATCCTCAAAAATAACTTAAAGTTTTGTATTCCCAGAGAACCATAGATTAAGTATTTGTTTTAAATTATCAAAACCATTTAACCTACACAAACTAAAGTTTTATTTTAACACAAATAAATTAATTTTCAGGAAATTTTTAGTATATATAAGAAAAATGTTGCAGATAATTTTATCAAAACAAATGAATAATTGTATACATGGTTTGTTCTTTGTCAATTTTGATTATAAATGTGACATTTTGTCTCTTAAGAAATCGCTGGTTTTCTCCAATCTATATTTCGCTTTATATCCTGAGGAAAAAGATGATGGATAAAGAAATGTTATTTTTAGATATTTTTTTGTTAAAAAATGGGGTTTTATATTTTCTTTTGGATAATCATAATTTAGAAACTATTCAGAAATTCTAAATAACGAAAGTATTATTTATAAATTTATTAATTAATTTGAAGCAATATTAAATACAAAAATATATGGATATATTTAAGAATTAATTTAGGAGCGTTTAGGTGTTCTGTGGCAGCATTATTGACAATAATCTTAAAGAATTAAATATTGAGGTTGCTATATATATTTTTTAACAGATTATTTATTGGAAATATTGACACACGGGCATAATTTATTATTCCCCAATTATTCCACTCAAACGTTAAATAATCAACATTTATCCAAAGAGTTCGCCCACGCCTCAAATAAACTGCAGAACACGTGATTCGCGAACTTCATTTTGAGTTCCTGCGTCATATCGATGACCTTCGAGATACATTTCTAAATAAGCAAACTATTAGAAAGCGGAAACTTTACATTTTCATTCGGTCACAAATAGTATTTCAAAAGATTGCATCACATAAAATTCCAAAATAAATTCGCTTTGGAGAAATTATCTCAAAATATTTTTTCATAAACAATCTTTTCAGGAATAAAATCGAAATGGTTTTCAAATCGATTAGCACATAATTTAAAATTCAATTAAATTACATAAAGTACAAGTTCAAATACTCTACATATGAATAAGTTTGTTTACAACTACAAGCCTATAAAAGTGCAATACACTTAAAAACATCTAAATATGTAATATAGGGTGTTGTCCCTGAAGAAGTATTTTATAGCCGGCTTTTTTGTTTTCAGTTTCATGTAATTTTATGACAAGTGTGTTTTGTTTAGATTGCATTTCATATATTAATCCTGCTATTGATATTATTTTAAAAATGTCAATATTAGAAAATATTTGTAGAAAATGGATTAACTAGCACATTCATCGAAAAAACAGCAAAAAAATTATCCATTTTAATGAAAGATCAAATTTTGTTTTGAATGGATTTTGGTTTATTACAAAAGAAAGTTTCATTCATTCAAAATAAATTCAAAAAATTCTGATCATAATTTATTTATTTAGAAAAAACGGACTTGAAAATATTTAAATATTTAACGGACTTATTATATTAAAATTTAAATTAAATTTTAATTTTTATATAAATATAAAGTTAATCAGAAAATTTTAAAAAGTTGAAATATGTAGGTAAGAACTTTCTCAATTGTCTTTTTCCTCATTTGATAATTTTCTGAACCTATTTATATTCGCTTTTCATTTGAATTAATTATATTTTTCACATTCTCAAAATATAAATAACAATAATTAATGAAATAAAATAAGGGTATTCCCAGAGTACCGCATATTAAGTAATTATTTTAAACTATCGATTTAAATGGCAGAATATCCGACAACATTAAGAAAAGAGAAATTTCAGATATGAATAATTTTTTATTGGTGACTGACAGATGTTGGAACACCCCAGAACACAATGTAGATATATCCTATTAATTACACTATAACTCAAGCAAGGGTTCCAAGGGAAACTGACGACAAGACATGTCTTTGTTCCTAATTGCCGTGAGCAAAGCGATGAACGGAAATTAAAAACCAAAATTTGTCACTCGAAGAATTGTCCATTAAACTCACAAATTTGAGTGCAATGCTTGTTCAATCAGATGAGGTAATCGGTCACAAACTCAGATGGAAATTCTATCAATTTTATAGTTTATATGTATCGATTTATATCTTGTGGATCAATTGGGGTGATCGGTCAGGACTAATTTGATGCATTTAACCAGCATCTTAATTTTAGAATTCTTTAATTTTATGTATTTTTCATATTTTGAAACATTATATTTATTTTATATTTTTAATTTGGATTAAAATATAAATTTATTTCCGCATTAGAAATAGTATTACATTGTAGTTGTTAGACGTGTCAAATTATTCCAACTTAATTCTTAAACTACTTTAAATATACTTATACAATCTTGAACCATTTCCGTCTGGACATATCCGTTTCCTAACTTATAAGAAGTTGCTTTACCACATTTAATAACTAACTTCGTTGTCACTTTTACAAGTTAATGCAAATAAATCATTCATTTAGTAGATATTGATTGATTGAATCAGTTTTCTAAACTCGCAGAGAGTTTATGTGTTTCTTAATAAAACAACTTTTAGATTTTGACCTTGTAATTGTGGACACTTAAATGAAATAATTAATAAAGAGAAACAAATCGATAAAATACAATACGTTTAAGCATTAGATTAATTTAATTATATTTAATTTGTTAGAATTATTTCCAGTATTTTATGACCACCCTCGGCTTTGACTATACAAATGTCACAAATGCATGATTTTTAAGATACAAAAATAAATAATTATAAATATATAAATCAGAAGGTGACCTCTAAAATTAATTGTTTATCAATATAGCCAGTCAGGGTAACGTCTACTGAATTTGTTATTCTTCGGTCAAAATCAATATCATTGTGAACTGTATTGTGTTTGTACGTCTATGTTAGGATTACGTTATTAGTTTGTACTTCCAATATTCATCTATTACCCACTTTCTGAGGAGTTTGAATAGATCGATTCTTTGAATAGTTGGGCACCACGACCTACAACAACACAGCTCTCTAAGTGGCCAGAGATTCGGGTGACTTGGCCAAGGAACATCAGTAGGGAAAAAACATCATAATTAACAGTCAAAAGTGACGACTTTCTTTACGATCATTCAACGCCGGCCTACCCAAAAAACAACCGTTCAGGAACACTTTCTTGGCCAACAATTCTATCCAAAGAACATTTTGGATTTTTTTTCTATATCGTTTTCAACAGTGTCTTTCCGCTCATCGGTCGGCGCAGTTTCGAATAGTCGAAATAATCAAAGCAATCGTGTCCAGTGCCCGTCATTATTCGTACTGCAGAAGGCAGTGGTTTGGAATTAAACCATTCGTTCACCACCACATCCTTTTTCATTGTCAATTTAGTGAAATCGCACAAATCCAGTGCTTCAATCGAAAGAGTTTTCGTCGGTTTTGTTAATTTTGTCGGAGTGTAAGATTGTCAACGACGTTCCCAGGCAGCAATAGAACAACAGAAACTTCTTGTCGGTGACGTCATCTACCTTTAATGTGGACCAAAGGGTGGTTGTTGATATTGTGATCAAGGGTAAGACTGTGTCATCCACTATTCTTTCCACTTTTCATTCATAGAAAACTGTAGTTGGCAATCAATAAACACTATCGATTATATAGTTGATTCGAAAATTGTATTATTTGAAATTTCAATTTTGATAATTATAAATGCAATTTAACGCTATAAGTTACATTTAAGAAAACATTAGAAAACATTTAATAGTTAAGGTATTCTTTTAGTTCACTGTAGACATAATCAATATTTAGGCGCTTCCATGATTTCTCAAGAATTATTTATTAATTTGTTAGAAAGAGAATTATTATTGTAACTTTTTAAAGTGAAAATATTGTCTAACTAAAGTTATTCATATGACCTCTTCTTCATTTAAACATTTTTTACAAGGAAATTCATGCTTACATTTTGTCAAATAATTTTCTTTTATATTAACATATAAAAGAGTTTGACTATAAAAAAAGTTTTTACAAACAGAATTTTGCCATAATTAATTAACGTAAATAATACATATCTGGAGTTCTCATTTTTATAAAGTATTTTCAAAAAACGTATAAATACATGACTTTTTATAAAATTCATTTTTTAAACTCTGTATTTATAGAATTGTTATAATTTATGTATAAGCAATTTATTTGGATATTAATTTGTAATAGACACAATTAGTTTAAACATAAATTTAATTAATATCAAAGAATATAGAGCGAGTGACAAGAACCCTCATTCTATGCTAAAAGCGATAAAAATCTGGAAACTGTTTTAATCTATATCTATAATATGGCTTATCAATAATCAATACGAAATTGATGGGAGCATAGACATTATATATCTATACTTTAAACTAGATTTGCAATCTAAAATTAATGCATTTAAAATTCCTAGCCATCGTGTTAGGCATAAACTTCAATTTGATTAGTTAAATAGTGTAATGTCTATGGTCTTTTCATAGTTAGTAGTGTGTAAATTTAGTTTTCAACTATTTTTTATATTGAGGGTTCTTGTCGCTCGCTCTATATTCTTTGGTGAGTATTAAGCAAACATGATAAATGTATACCCTTCAGATCATAATTTTTATCAATAATTTAAAGATGTATTACCTACTAAGGAGGTCCAACTTTGTTATTAGAAAAGTACAAAACTATATTATCAATGATTCCAATTATTATTATCTCAGCTGTAAATTTTTCAAAAGTCACTAACACGTTAGATAGGTAGTCAGAGATAAAGAAAAAAAAATATTTACGAATTATGAAAATTATGTACAGGGTACGTGTTGGTCTAAGGAATTCTTCAATTATGTGAACATGACATATGATCGCTGTCACTTTGAATTGGCAAAATAATCGGTCCTTTAATATCTCATTATGACCGAATTGATAGTCCTATAATATGTACGCAGGGTGTTTGTCTGGTCAAATCTGTTTTAATAACTTGCATATTATATCGCTGCAAAAGGTCACTATATATAGTTTTTAAAGTTTAATAAGCTCACCATATACACACATGTATGATTACCGAGAAAAATATAAATGCCGAAGTTGTTAGCAATAGGTATTTTGCGTACGTATGTGTTTGCAGGGTATTATTAAACCGGTTTGTCCACATATTTCTGAAGTATGTGCATATTTTTTATTAAAAAATTGGATTGGATATTTTCACATGATATTAAATGATTTGAATAAAAGTTTGAAAATGGTATGCATAATATATCCGTATTGATATTATTATTAATGATACAAATATATTTTATCATTTTAAAATAATAAATAACAAATAATAAAGCACTATTCGTTTAAAAAATTATACCTAATAATAATCATGGAACGATAACACTTTTCGATATTTACATTTAAATACTTTAAATCTGTTTAAGAATTATTCATGGTTATTATTTTAAAAAGAAATACGTAAATGGAGTTATCACTCTATTCTAAATAAAATTATGTTTTGATTATTAAAATGTACAAATGCACTAGAAAAAAATATGTCATAACAAAAAAATATCCTTCGATATATTGAACAGGAAGTTTAATTGTTAATTAAATGTAGTAAATTACGAATAATTATTGCATTAGTCATTTAATATTGCATTCTCTAAGTTGCTTATACATATCATCTTTCGTAATCTCAAATAATTTTAATATAATAATCTTTTGATTGGTTTATTCCTCATTTTACGTCACGAATAATGTTATGACAACATGACAAGTGTTTTTGGAAGTGAGATACATTTTACACTTGCTAAACTTATAATGAAAACATAATTAATCAATATACATTTTTACCTCTATAGAGAGACCTCTTATTACTTCATTATTCTTCAAGCATAATTATGTATACCGCATTAATTGGTAAATGCTATACTGTATTTTTATTATTAAAATAGAATGTCTATAACCTCTCAGTATCTCATAATTTCCGAATTATTTTACAGTAAATAATATTACATGTTGCACTAGAAAATTTAAAAAAATAATTTATTACATAATTTAATCATACAAAATATATAATATGAATTAAAGAAAAAATAAAAAGTAACTTTTTTGAATGAACTAAATAGTGAGATTTTTTCATAAAATGTTAGAAACTAATTTTATTGACATATCTATATTTTAATTGATACATTTAAAATTAAATATATTTTTATACCCAAATTCGAAATATATTCAAAGAATAAATATGTTGTACTGAAAATTCAGATTACAAATATGCTCATCTTTTTTGAAAATAAAATCATTTTATTTTCAAAGTGATTCTGCTTCAGTAAATAATATTTTAACAATCCGATTATTCTCTTCAGTAATAAAACTTTCAAAGTTATCTTTGTAAATCCCATTTGAAACAATTCTCAATATGATTGGAACACGACATCAGGCAGTCTCTTTTTCAAGATGAAATGGATGTATGTCCTTTAAAATTGAAAAAATAAAAACTATCAGATGAGACTGAAACTAAAAGTGTTAATATTTGTAGCCCAGTATATATTGATAAATTTACAAAAGAATTAATTTTGTCCTTATTTTAACAGTGATTCAATAAGTTCTTAGTAATAATTTAATAAAAATAATGAGTTTACGTGTCTGGAGACTCAAATAGTTTAACATTAAAAATTGTCAGTACACTGTGTTATAGATGTAAAACATTGTCAGTATACACTGTGTTATAGATGTAAAACATTGTCAGTATACACTGTGTTATAGATGTAAAACATTGTCAGTATACACTGTGTTATAGATGTAAAACATTGTCAGTATACACTGTGTTATAGATGTAAAACATTGTCAGTATACACTGTGTTATAGATGTAAAACATTGTCAGTATACACTGTGTTATAGATGTAAAACATTGTCAGTATACACTGTGTTATAGATGTAAA
>JAUZNC010003041.1:0-12629 GCA_034780395.1 Vannuccia rotundouncinata | reverse complement strand
TGTTATAGATGTAAAACATTGTCAGTACACTGTGTTATAGATGTAAAACATTGTCAGTACACTGTGTTATAGATGTAAAACATTGTCAGTACACTGTTATAGATGTAAAACATTGTCAGTACACTGTTATAGATGTAAAACGGAAACAAAACACGAAATAAAATTTTTGATTGAAACACTTAAAAATATTTTACTTATCAAAAAAATCAATTGTCACTTCTAAAATTTTCTCGTCACTTATATATATATATATATTGATTTTTAAATAAACTAAATATTGATTTGTGTTTATACAAAAAAAAACTGAGCGTTACTTGTTATATTTTTATGTACAATTGAAAAATCTGGACTATACTCTGTTATGTTTTCGAATACATTATATATTTTAAAAACTTCATTTTGTTTGTTTGTAGAAGATTATTTTCTTTTTCATGGACTTATATTCAACACATTTGTTTCATTTCAAAATATTTTATATGAATAATAAATAGTTTCCCCTAAATCGGTTTATAAAATCCGTTAGGATAAACAAAATTAATATTTTTAATAATAATTGAAACATATCAATTAAACAGAATATTCACGGCAGTATACTGAGACGCTTAAATTGGCATTATTGAATAGTTATACCAGAACCAGCTCAAATCAAATAGGGGTGTCTTTTTACTCTCGAAAGCATACATAATCAACCAACTTGTGCAAACAATGATGTCCGACTGAGAAAAGAAATGTTTATAAAGGAAATTTAATCTTTTAGACGAAAACAGTATCGGATCAGAAGTGTTTTGACAGCTGAACTGAATTGGTGATCGAACCAAAAGTAATTCGCACAATTTATTGACAAAAAATTGAACGCACTGATTTTTAAAACTAACTATAAGACATAAATGAAATTGTAATTATTCGAGAATATAGTTAATTAGAAAGGATTTTGGGTTGACGCTATTTTGTCTTTTCCAATGGAAGATGGGATTTGATCACTTCTCTTTGAATATTGATTTTATTGATTATATTACAGAGAAGTGCACTTGATCGAAGAGATTTGAAGTTTGAATTGATTTTTAATTATAAAAAATGTATTAATGCAAAATTTACAAAAATTGACTGAAATATATATAAACTATAAGTTAAATTGTTTGTTCTACACTTTAAATTAATAGAAATATGATCTTATTTTAATAGTCAAATAAGTAGAAAATGTTGAATGCATATAATCTTTAATTATTAGTACCTAGTTTCTTTGATTAAATATCGCTATATTCGAATTCAAAATGTTTTTTTTAATCATTTAATAATTTGTTTATTACATTTCGAAAAAATTAATTTATATTTTAATAATTTTTGAATTCATTTTTCTAAATGTTTATTTTCTTTTAAAGGCGTATTTTAATATATATGTTGATATCATTTTTATAAATCTTTTTGAAACAAACCATCAAACATTGTTTTCAGAAATTAATATCTGATACAAAAAATATTAAATAACATTTTACTGCCTCGGGAATATCGTCAAATATAAAAATGTTAAAATTAATTTTTTCTGTTGTAAATTATATAAAAAACAATTTATAAATACTATAGGGTGTGGTAGTTTGGTCTTAATGGATATTTATAATATTATAAATGAATACACATCATGTTTAGGTGTACAAAATTACTGTTACCAAATAATAAAATTCTGATTGATAAAATTGATTTTAAAAATTAATGTTCAATAAATCACGTTTGTTCTAATAATAGTTATCAGTGTGAGGAAATATATTCATTAATAATAAAGAAAAATTAAATTTTAAAATAGTCTGCTCAAATACAATAAAAATTATAATACAAATATTTTGTGTAAAGTTAATCAATTTAATTTCGAAGAATCAAAATGTATACTTAACAGACGTTTCGTCTATTATTAAAGGAAATTAATTTATTGTATTTCGTCTGTATATTTTTATTATGAACTTCTCTGACACTAAATACGCCACACTAGTTTTAAGAACTATAAAGATATATAAAACATAAAGTTTATTTGAAATTTTATAAATTTATTTTTGTTCAGAATTTAATATATAATGACGAGATGTTTTTATATATTTCTTTAGAAGACAGTTTACTCCTCGTGTTATATGATAAATGAACTAAACAAACATTTCTCAAATAATACGATTTTTGATAATAATTTCATTTTTATATAGTCTGTAACTTTAAACTGCGCACAGTCTTACGGGAATTACATGAGACAGCTCCTGGAATAAATTTAATCTGATCAGTTTATGTACAAATTATTATTACTAGTGTCATCAAAAAATATTTGGTAAAAATATGTCTGTTCAAATGTCAGTTTAGATACACATAAATGAGCATATGATGCATCTCTATACAATAACCTCTTCCACAAAGATATTTCTAACTTAAATAAACTGGAAAAGTGCTGTTTTTCATGCCAATGTATTAAAATCGATGTATATCGCTTCAACTGAAGCATTGGCGCGGTACACTTGTGACAGCTAAAAATTAAGGAATTTGAATTTATTTTAAAGAAAAACAATGATATACAAATTAATTAAACGTGTTACAAACATGATCATCGATTTTTTACAGAAATTTGGAAATTCTCGAAACAAGGAACACTTTTGTATTACGATATATCAAAACCTTTGTTGACTAATTAAAAAAAATAATTGTTATTTATACTATTATATGATATAACGAATTGCTATAAAAATTAACAATTGTTATATAGTATAATTAAATATATTAGATAAATTCTTGTAAAATTTGATTACTGTCTAAATTCTCTCTAAGCGTTTCTACTTCAACATGAAACATTAACTACAGGTGGTCCAGAAATCACATAGAGATAGACATAATACACATTTTTGAAATTAGACATGTAGGTACAGACGACTTCTATGAATAACTCTTTGAATTGCTTCTATAGTGCATCTCACAATTCAAATTTATAGAAGCAATTCATTGATTTATTTATAGAGATCTGTACAACTCTAATTTCAAATTTTTTGTCTATGTGACCGGACTTCTAGACCCCCTTGTATAAAATAGTCAATTTAACCGGAACATTTTTTCCTTACATGATAATTCTTTCTATATTATATGCATTTCTATTTATTTAATCTCATCAGAAAGAAAAATTATTAACGATTAAATAATTTTGAATGAAACATTTTAAAAACATAATATTACATTTTAAACATGGTTTATTTAAATAAGTTAGTCATAATAATTGAATATAATGTCACGAATATTATAAAGAATTGACAAGTTTTTCCATTTCCTATCAATTATTACAAATAAAAGACTAGCTTTAGATAAATAAGTTCGCTATAATAATAAACAGTATTTAATATAAATGAACAACAAATGAAGAAAGACAGTTTTAACTCATTCAAATATAGTGGGTGAATCTGTTATACATAATTGTCATTCATAAAAGATATTTTGACAATTTCGTATTAAATAAATTAGCAATTAAGTATTATAAATAGTGTCATACAAAATTCAATTTGTTTCTTTAAAAAAGACATAATTGTCTCTTTATTGTTTGTGGTCACGAAGACCACGATATACATATTTACAAGACGTGCATTAATGTAGACATATAAAAATATTGTCACTGTATTATATTCTGTGAATCAAGATAATAAAAATGACGTTACATGAATGGTGTTTACAATGGATATTCGTAACGCCAGCTTTTATTGTAAAATTATCGATATTATAAAATAAACACCATCAAAATGAAGATATTCACTGGACAAAGTTAGTGTACAATGGACATTGAGAACATTTATAAATCTCATCACATTACAAAATTAAAAAAATTATAACACACGCAATATAATAATAGATGTAGAATAATTTCTATTCTTTATTGTCATAAAATGCAAATGCTGATGATATACTTATAAGAATGAATAAATTCACGAAATGGATTGACCCAAACATGGACGTGGAATGAAGGTAGAATGAAAAAATATTTACACTGGAGTTTCTCGAAGAGGGTCGTAAATAATTGGACTGCGTGTCGGCAAGTAATTGGACTCGGGCAGTAGTGGGCCTTTGTCACAGTTCTTGTCGCAATTTGAAGCGTCTGGCTTAGAAAGTTTATGCGATTGGTTTCTGAGGTAGACCCCAGCGGTGAATGTGTGTGGAATACTCACATCTGGAGTCCAGTGACAACAGCGACTCCATCGAGGTCGAATCAGCTTCCAAACTTCCTGTCGGAAGCTCGGGCCGAGCATGAAGTAGAAAAGCCAGTTGGTGGCATTGTTTGTGTACACGAGGACGTTCAACACTTTATCGGCGATTCGTTTGGCCACTAGAGTGTGCGTATAATCTGCTGTATGCTCCACTGGTGAGTAATAATAGTACGTCTTGAAGACCTCAAACGGGAGAGTGCACAAGAGAAAGGCAGCATTTAAACAGAGCAGAAGATAGGAAATCTTACGCTGTTGAGTTCTCTTGCGACTGCTGCCACTTCCAGAATTGTGGCTTCTATCTTCGTGAACACTGCCCTCCAATGCAATGTTGTAAACTCTCAAACTACGAATGATTATAATGGAAGATACGGACAGACAACTTATTGGAAAAATAACCTTGAGAGTCAAACTGCCATAGAAGAAGATGTTATTTTTCGGTTTTAGGCGACAGTGTTTCTGACCCAACATTTTATAAATTTCATTTCGAGAAGAGTACTCCATGCTGAGGAATACGAGCAGAGATGAAGTTACCAGACAGATGAGAACAACACAAGACAGTGCCGTTACGGTATTGCGTTTGGTGAGTCGGGAACGCATGAGTAACGGGGAGTGGATTGAGAGGGCTCTAAGTAGAGAGATACTAGCTTGAAGCCATGTCGATAAAAGCAGGCCGAAGTAAACGAGAATATTGAGGATGTAACAACTAGAGGCGTTATAATGCCGAAAATCCCAATTACGACGAAAGTTGAAGTCACTGAAAGCGTAATGAATTCTGGAAATGTAAAACATAGAGAGACCAAAAGTCAGCGAGAACATGTCAGCCAAGGAAAGAGTGACAAACCAGATTCTGATATCGGATTGGGAAGACGCTTTTCGACGAAGAAAGACAAGAAGACTGATGCTGGTCCCTACAACACCGAAAACGATTAGAACAGGCACGAACCAAGTTACAAAGTACCGAAAGCATTGAATGTAGGGCAGCCATATTGTGTAGTCTGGGTCCAAGTAGGTGACGTTATAGGTCAGATTATAAAGCGAAGGTATCATGATGCGTCTCTCATGGAATGTGCTTCAATATAGTTGAATAAGTTGATAATTAAATAAAAAGGGAAAATAAATTCACTATTTATAATGTTTCAATGATCGTAACTGTTTAGCTACTTTGTATTGGTTGACTTCGCAGCCAATTATAATTGATTTATCTTTTATAATACAAACAGATTACAAATAGACACAATATTAACATTATTAAAATTGACAGTTTAATTCACTTTTATATAAACGAAGTGATGTGGGTTTCATTTTTTGGCATTATAGGAGTCCATTTAAAGCTGGTGATTAGACATGGCCTATTCACTGAAACTAGTGATAATCCCCCCTCGTTATAATATTTGATAATTTAAAATGTTCCCAAATGAATATAGTTACTGCAAATGGAAATGCAGATTACCTTTATGAAAATATGGATTTTATAATTCCGTCGGGAAAAGATAAATACAGAATATCAAGAGTGACTAATTCTAATTATCAGAAATGATACAACAATTATAATTTCAAGCCACAATAATAAACGCTGATACTACAACAAAAATATTTAAATCTACGATAATCAACGTTAAAGACAGAACAATGAAATTTGAATCTATAATAACAATGGACGTTAAAACCGAAACAATAAAGTTTAAGACACATAAGAACGAAGGATCATGCCACAAATAAACGCAATTAACGTTAAAGCCACAATGGAAGTTAATGCCACAACATGAGCGTAAATACCAAAACGATTTTTCTAACACTAACGTCCAGGTCCTGAATGCAGAATTCATCAATGTAAAAAATCCCTTGTTAAACATAAAAGAGTCAGTGAATCGAAAAGCACTATATATATTATACACATGCTAGTCAACGTCTTGTGGGTGAAAACTCAAGTTAAAATGGTGCAGCTACATATTTGGAACTACCTTGAGATCGACTATATATAGGTACATATAAAAATAATAATAATAACTGTATTTTTAAAGCGGTTATATGGTAATACCATCATATATGTACCGGTAATACACAGTTTCAATTTGCGAATATATGTGGCAGTTGGTGACACCAGCAAAATTATATGAAATATATATTCTAACACTAAAATAATCTTGACATATTTTATCTCGAACTAACTTTATTTTATTCAAGTATATTATATATATTAAAAATTGTCAAATTTAAAATTATTCTAATTATCCAATTTCTAAAAATGATAGCAATAATTTTTTTTTAAATTATAATAGTGAAAAAATATGAAATACACTGATAATTATTTGATCTTAAAAAAATGGAATACATAGTTAACAACAGGTAATTATAATTATTGTTTAAAAATAGTATACATGCTACACGTACGCAATTTCAAAGATGGTTGTTTTTAGAAGCTCTCAAGTTAAAAAAATAAAATAATTGACTATTATTTCCGAAGGATTTTATTTTTAATTATATACTTTGGAAGATGCGAAAGACTTATTGAACTATTTAAATTGTGTGGGAAAACTTACGGTAAAATAAAGAACACTATTAAAAATAGATATAATCACACGCAGCGTTAAGAATTGAATTACCTACCTATGGCACTGCGCGAGACAAAATCTGGTTTTCATCTTTATAACAAAAAATATTATATTTTAAAGATGTTCTTCAGATGTTCAGGCTATTATACCGGTACATCGCATTATGTGAATTAACTACATTAAATTATCTAATATAACTATATTAATTAGTAGGTACCTTTTAATTTTATTTATAGCTTATTTTATTTTAGAGGTTTATAGTCTTTCATTTTTTTGTTAAAATATATATATTATCAATCAAAATAATTTCTGGATACAATATTTTGAAAATTATGTAAACCATATTTCTTTATTCGCGTCTGTCAAATGTAAAAGTGAAATTTTTCACAATTCCTTTAATGTGAGAACACGTATGAGGCTGATAATTAACATTTATATTATCTCTCCAACTAGTAAGTGAATGTATGCATTTTTAAACTGATGCCGTTTTAGGGCATCTAAAAATATAGTTAATACTAAATTAGCGGAATTGACGCTATAAAGTTAATACTACCCTCCCGCACCAACTACTAACGTCAATAACTATAGATTTTTCTATATAGGTTCCTATAATAATCATATTTAGTGAAATTCATAGAACAAAATAAAATGCAAGCACAATAACTCCTTCCTGCGTATATTATTGTAATATGATTATTTCAGTCTATAGAAAATTTTGTATTTTTATATTTTATAATAATATTAGTGTCAGGGAATACTTTAAGTTTGGTAACAGCTAGGAAGTTAAACTGTCTGGATTGAAAGGCTGAAAGTCTAAAATCGTATCAAAATGAGATTGTATGAAGGTAATGTATTTATAACCACAATAAAACTATTTAAATTGTTATACATTTAATATTATAAACAATATTTTGTTAATGATATTTATCAAAATAAATGTAGTTCAGATATTGTGAAATATATCTAAAAATAGATTATATCCCTTTCTTTTACAAGTTTAAAATAATTTTATGAAATAAGACTGTTGTTTTCAATCATTATTATCATCTAAATCATGACTTAATGCCCATAAATTCTGAATAAATATATATATTTTTTATATAATTTCAAGTAGTAAAACATACGATATTTATTTAACCTTGTTTACATAAATAATTTTTTTGGAATTATTAAACGTGAAAAATTACCCCTAAAACGAAGATCATTCCAAAATATTAATTAAATAGTAAAAATCATAAATTAGTCGTCCCGAACTCTGATAACAGTCCCTAGTGTCAAATTCGGTGGATAAATAAAAGGTTTTTTAATACACATTTTTTAAAATCTCTTTAAGTACTCTCTAATTTATTATAATGACAAGCTACCTTACCACCCAGTTTATTCGGGACCCCTTATTGATCCCGTGATACAAAACTATCCATGTCAACGAAAAACGTTTAAAACTAATTTAGAAATAAACCCAATTTGCGGTTTAATTCCTGATCCACATATTTTTATGTATATCTTGATAACATCAGGTCAAAATAAAACGGTAAATAAAATATAACATTAAATTAATAGGAACTATTTCTAAAATTAAATTACACATTCTATTTTTTTAAAATTGTTTTAATTTTTTTTAATCTATTTGAACTTTCAAACATTAGATGTCCATTTATATATATTTTATGCAATAAAAGAAGACTAGACGCTTTGAAAATTAAAGAAAATTATTGCAATTAAAAAAAACGTTACTTTTAAAGAATACTAAATAAGTTTCAAAACTTAAAATATCCGACAAAGATTGATAGTAGAAAATTACATTTTTCAAATAGTTATACCAATAAATTATTCATAGACACAAAAAAACTGTACAAATTTACAAAAAACAATAAAATTAAAAGTGTTTCCAAAATAATGAATAAATACTTAATCTACTACTAACTATTCTACAAGTAGAATACATTAAACATCTTCATTTTCAAATCGATGTAAAATGAAACTGACAATTCAAAATATTTATCTAAGATCGTTTTCCTTCTCCCTTCTTGGGTTTCACTTTTCCTCGAAGTTCTCTTAACCGTGTCATCTCCTCTTTGAAATCACGATACTCATCTCGAAAGTGTCCATGAAAACGGAGATAACTAAATAATTTTCGTGTCTCCTCTACGGGAGGATACCAATCACGTAATATTACCCCCGGAGTTTGCTCGCTCATCACACGGACAATACGCTGGGATCCTTTCACCTCTTTACGACCGATATCAACAAATATTCGACCGGCCAAGAAAGACATACGTTTGGCGTAGCTGGAGGTCATTGTTGGTATATCTGAAAAAGAGAAAGCACACATAAGTTGAAAAAGGTTATTGTTTTGTTTAAAAAATAGTCTATCCAAATAATTTAATCTGTTTAGGGATATTGATGGTTAGTCAATAATAATTAATTGTTTACATAGATAGTACAAAATATACTGAAGTTGTATCCCAAAACATCCCAAATAAAGAGATAACTGGTATTGAAGTAAGTAACACTGAAAATGTAATATCTGATTGAACAGATAAAACAGATAATACATTACTGATATCTAAAACAATTTTTGTAAACGCCAAAAGCTTGAAAATTACGTCTGGATTTGCAGGTGACTAATAATTGTTTTCATACATGGAATCATTTTTGTATTTATATTTTTATTATGGAGGTGTGTACATTTAGTGGAGAATATTGTTTAAATATAGAGCATAGCAAGAGAAAGGCAATATGTAATTAAAAGGGTTGGATTCTCGCAGTTAGATAATTATTATTATTTAAATAAACTTTAACATTATAAAAACAATTATTAATATTTCAATTATTTCTTATTTAATTATTTAATATTGGAAATAAAACAATCGAAATTTTTCATTCGTCATGTAGTAAGAATTTTTTAAAGTTTTATTTAAAAAAATACTTTAAATTAATTATATAAATATAAAAGTATGAATTTATGCAACTACAAAATAAAATTTATATTTTTTATAACATTTTGAGAAGTATATTTAGTCAAATCACACAATGAGAGGTTATTTTGTGACCCTTATTTACTTTTCAGATTTAGACATTAAAATCACATATTTAAATCTTACTGAAAAGTATAATTAAATGCATTCATTTATAGAAATTTGTTTCACAAAGGCAAACATTACTGCAGTTATTTTATTTGTTCAATTATATTTCTGTTTTGTTGATTTTAGTTAGAAATAAGTAATTTTGTGTTTGTTATGAATATTTTTGAATAGCAATTTTTTCAATTTAAATTATATTGATAAGGATTTATAAAATGAAATCGTTTTATCTTTCGTTATTTGTATAACGTTAGCAATTTTTTTCAACTTGCTGCTGAGGATGAATTTGTTGCAAAAATAGTTAATGCCGACTATGAATCTGTTGCCGGAGAAAGAGATAGTGTACACTTTTACAGATTAAAAGTACCGACAAAAATAAGAGAGATTTGAGCAGAATGCGAGATCGGGTATCCAAAAATAAGCCGCCATCTCTCAACAACTTATTCTGACAATGCTGATGTTACGTCTATGTTAGGAGAACCTGTTAACTCAAGAACGTAAAAGGAAATCCATACTTCTGACATAGAAAGTCGATTATCTCCATAATATGGAAGTATCTAAACAAAAGGGCGACACAATTGTTCCTGTTACTTGTAATTCTAGCCATACAAAAATCGACTGGCGGCTATATGGACCATGTCCAAACTGTCTAGGATTTTTTTTCAGAAATAATTTGTGCCTATAAACCCAGTCAGTCATGTCAATCAACCGACCAACTTTTGAATCCAAAACATGTTTTGAAATTTGTTAGTTCCTATCAATGAATGCCTAGGCCTAACAACATAGGTAGTCGCATTTTTCTCTCGAAGTAATGATGAACATTCTAATATTTCTAAAAAAAGGTTCTGCTGATAAATAAACTAGAATCGCATGAGCTAACTTTCAAGGATTCCGCCAAACAAATAGAAGCACGGTCAAATAAAATCCGCAATATGGCCCGTTTTTTATCGACATTTTGAGAAAAAACTAACCAGCCTGGGGAGAAAATCATCTGTGGTTATGAATTCGCCTTCTACATTTATCAAAATGAGGTACACGTTAAAACGCTTGCAACTCGAAAAAGCGATTCCGATATGCTGCAAAAAGCAAAGCTATCATTTCTTCATGCTTTATCATTGCCTCATGGGAGGATATTAAGATCTTACGAGAAGGGAAAGTTCACGAAAATGAAGTCAAAGTCACTAGACGAGGTGGAGTCTCTCTTTTCTAAAAAGTTACTGGTGATTCGAAAATGCCCTGAGGAGTTGTAACAATATTAGCTTTGCAGTTTGGGAAGCAAAAATCACAAATCCAAAGCTTCTGACTGCAACAAAGATGAATAAATAAACAGCTACTGCACTATAAGAACAGAACTGTAGTGTATGATTGACCACTTGGGGCATAGCCTAGATGTATTATTATAGAATTTGTTATTGCATATATAGTTTTATATATATTTTTATATGATATAGTACAGGCATATTAACACTACTATAATTTTTACATCTTTCCAACCATATATATGTTGCTATATTTTTCTTCCAGATATACTGTTCAAGAGGTGTTATGATGATAATAATGAACATGCTATGATTGATACCCAAGCCCATAGTGTAGATGTCATTGATGCTTTTCCAGATGAAGATCAAGAGACGGATGAAGACTCTGATGATGAAGAAAATCCTTAAGGTGAAGCTTCACATTGTGGGAGTCATATCCTTGCGATGTTCGTAGTCTACTTCCAATTAATTGATAGGTATATATGGATTTTCATTTTTAGTTATTTAGATTTTATTTTTGTATAAATTTGAATATCTATATATATATATATATATATATTAGTCATATAGTCAATTTATATATTGCTCTGAAGAAATTACATATTAATATATATTGTTAATTTAATTATAAACTGATTTATGTCTATTGTGTCAAATTTATTATTTACATATATATATATATAATCTTATAATTCGACTGCTACGACTTGAACAGATGACAAGAAAACGACTCCGAAACATAAAAGAAGTCAAGTAACCTACCTAATGGAAGGCACGAGTGGAATATGTGTAGTTAAAACGGATCGCCTTATTCAACACATAACACGGATTCATCACATTTCCACTTCTGAAGCAAAAATATTGTCTTCTATATGGGTCAAAGAGAAAATGTTTTGGAGCGACAAAAATGTAATGGATATAACGGAAATCATTCAATTGACAAGCACTTCACCAAACAGTAAAACGATGGTTCAAATGATGCTTAGTATTTTCAAGGAGATGGGATGTAGAATAATCGGATCAAATATTCTAATACTAAAAATATTACATTTTTAAATAAAATAAATATATTGTTAATAAACTGATTTATATCTAATGTGTCAAATTTATAATTAATTATTACATATACTATATATTATATATATTCTGAAACTAAATTATATATTATATTAATTATACATTTTTATATTAATTCGATTTTTTCTCTCTCATATTTCAGTCTCCTGTCCTTGATCTGTCCTTCGGTATTTCTTTCAAAAAACGATTTTTCACGGTAATGTAAAAGAGGTAAATAGTCTGAGAATGACAATGTCATCTATTTCTTATGCTTCCAGCTCAAAGCGACTGAATGGTCAGGAGGAGCAAAAAAAATGCAATGGCAGATGCTGGTATCCACAACAAGTTTAGTATCAAAGAACCAATATTTGTTAATTTTGATGCTTTCTTGATAGTGGGGTCGAGACCTATAGTAAATAGTCAAAGTTCGTGCAAATTCTTGTAAAAAGCAGTTTCTTTGTTGATTAT
>JAUZNC010003030.1:13242-38263 GCA_034780395.1 Vannuccia rotundouncinata | reverse complement strand
AAATCATGATAACTACATTACTATTAGTATGCATACACATTCTATATAACCTATTTTACCTACATACCAAATTTCAAAGTGATAGTTAAACTGTGGGATGAAATATAGGGCGCGGGCCGATTTGGCCCCCCCCGGTTTTTGAGTGAATCTTTTAGCCCGGGTATGATAGGGCTAATGCTTCAACTTTTGTCGCCATAATTTTGAATTTTCTATTTTTGTGTGTTTTCAATGTGAGTTGCTGATTTAATATGTATTGTTCCTTCAATTGCATGTATTTTTGTTTGACAATTTGTCATATTTCATTCATACGAAACAACTTTAATGCAAAAAATATATATAAATAGCGGGGTAATTATCCACAGCTGGGCGTTATTTCACCAATAGGTCCATATTAAGTATATTTCTATGATTTTTTCCATATACATATGTGACACATAATTAAACGCCTAATAGTGTTTGTACTTACTATCGTTTGCCTCTTTAATCAATTTCATCTTTTGCGAAAATGAATTTGCTTCAGAATGCTTATAAAAAATCACAACGCCACAAATGGTCGACTTAACTGACCACAGGACCAATTGATAGTGACTATGCGACTATAGGGGAATAATTAAATAGAAACCCGACAAGCATCAGTTGAAACAGTATTTTCAGAAGGACTCTACGTGATAACATTTCAAAATAATGACGTGTCATAAATTTATTTTAAGTGTAATCATAAGCCAATTTTTTCATAAAAATATTATTTAACGTAATAACGCCCAAATTTTACTATCCATAATATAAAAGTTAAGAAGATCAGTAAAACTGATAAAAGTCTGATATGTATGTATTGTCATCATCTGTGCATAGAACACGGGTCCACATATGGCACCTGATTAGATTCGGACTGCAACATCTGATGGCATATATTCGTCATCGAACACCCCGTTTGCATTTATTGAAAATTTCCATTAAGTTCTAAAACCGTTTTATATTAGCGATTCTTTTGTATGCCGCATGGAATTACCCGGCAGCTTCATACTGAGTAATTTAATTCCCAGCATATTGCATCATAAGCGATAATAAGCTTTTTTCAAAGGAATACTTAAAAATGTACGTACATCAAATGGCTGCCATTTTGTATAAGTAATGAGGAGATATAGGTTATGACACGTGTTATTATTTTGAAATCTTATCACACAGAGTCCTTCTGATGCTTATCGGGTTACCCCACTAGTCGCATATAGTCACTATTTTTTTATAAGTATACTGAAACAAATTCATTTTTTGCAAAACATGAAATTGATTAAAAAGGCAAACAATAGAAAGTATTTGCACTATTATGCGTTTATTATGTGTCACATATATTGAACAAATCATAGAAATATATTTAATATTGACCTATATTGGTGTGATAACACCCAGCTGGAAATAATTACCCCGCTATAAATATATTTTTTTGCATTAAAGTTGTTTCGTATGAATGGAATATGACAATTTGTCAAACAAAATTGATGTAAGGTCGTACAATTGAAGGAACAAATGCAACTACCTATACCAAGTTGTGCATATATGAACAAAAAATACAGATTAAATCAGCAACTCACATTCAAACACACAAAAATAGAAGTTTCAAAATTATGGCGACAAAAGTTGAAGCATTAAAAATCAAATACATTTAATATACATTGAAGATGTTATTCATTTTAGATTGACAGAAAATATAACATGGGCGTTATCACTCAACGTTCCCCTACACAGACTCTTTTACAATGATAGAACTGAAAAAAGTTATTTATCCACAATTCTTTCCTTTTTACAATACTTAGCTATTTCGAACAAAAAATTACTGGTAGAATTAATTATAATTAGTAAATAAAACATTAAATATATTCATTGTTCACAATAAATTGTTTACGGAATATCTATTTTAAGTTTTCCTTTAATATTTCATTGAATTAATTAATCATGTCCGTTCTTAGGAAATGCAAAGTCTTTGTGTACGTAATAATAGACTTAAATTCTTCTTAAACTTGTATCACTTATATTTATTTTTGATTGATATACTATGATGTTACATAATTATTTTTTCTTGTGTGGTAATATTTCAATTTCTATTTTATACATAAATATAAGAATACAGTTTGCATATGGGTAGACAGACGATCATGTATAATTCTTTTTATTTATAAACAACTTTTAAATAGTAGGTATATGAACAATTGGTTTAGAAATTTGAATTTATATTAATAAAATTCTAATTATATATAGTCTAGTGGGATTTCTGGAAAATGTACATGTTAGGGGCATTTTGGGGTAGAAGTTGGGAACCAGACTTTTAAATATAATTTAAGTATGCTGATTCCGATAAACCCAGTTTCCAAGCGAAATTTGAGTTTTGGATCATCTAATTTGCATAAACAAAATGGCGGTCAAATAGTCAATTTTTTACTTTTTTTGAATCATATTATATGGTTATGCTGTAACCAGACAAGTAAAAAGGACAAACGAAGTGTCTATACTACTTTATTAAAGGTGGTAACATACATTTCAGACATTTCTAAAGCAATTAGTGCTAAATAATATTCATAAATATGCAAATTAGTTGCCGCCATTACAGAACCATCAATTTTCTCAGATAACTCTGTAAATAGGCGACCAAAGATAATGAATGAAGGGTCTATACCTATGTTTTGATGGTTAGAAAAAATATGGGATGGAAATATGGAGATTCAGGTCTACAGCCCATACTGATGTCATTGAGCCCAATCCCCGGAAGTTGCCTGGAAATGATTTCGTGTGCATGCCAGAAGCAATGCAAGACGCGTCGTTGCAAATGTCGCCAGTCCGGGCTACGTTGCACAACAATGTGTACATGTAAGCAACAGATTGATGACCAAACTCCCTATAGTATGAACACTGACTAGCAACAGTTATTCTACCAGACGAATGGATTTCGAGGATTTTGACTGAGGATATTGTGATTTGCGACTACTAATTTGCATATTTTTGAGTGTTGTGTACACCTAATTACTTTAGAAATGCTTTAAGCATTTTTTCTAACCATCAAAACATAGGTATAGACCCTTCATTCATTATCTTTAATCGCCTATTTACAGAGTTATCTGAGAAAATTGATGGTTCTGTAATGACGGCAACAAATTTGCATATTTATGAATATTAATTAGCACTAATTGCTTTAGAAATGTCTGAAATGTATATTACCACCTTTAATAATGTAGTATAGACACTTCGTTTGTCCTTTTTACTTGTCTGGTTACAGCATAACCATATAATATGATTCAAAAAAAGTAAAAAATTGACCATTTTGTTTATGCAAATTAGATGGTCCAAAACTCAAAATTTAGCTTGGGAACAGGGTTTATCGGATTCAGCATGCTTAAATTATGTTAAAAAGTTTGGTTCCCAACTTCTACCCCAAAATGCCCCTAGAACCTTATGTAGGGCCATTTTCCAGAAATCCCACTAGACTAATAATATTTTTTACGGTTAATAGATACCCAACATTTTTTCGTGACTGCTAGAAATTATTGATAAGTACAAAAATCGCATTAAATGGGGTTTCATGAAACTGAAACAAGAAGTAGAAACCTACCACATCTCCGTTACATTCGTATTTCTATATATTCATGTAGTTATCTAATATTGCTTTACTGTTGAATCATTTTAGTATAACATTGAAATTATGAAGAAAATGGTGGGTTGTTCCATGCAATAGCATTACATAAAGAAGAATTATAAACTATTAAGTTATTTTCGACAATTTTTTTTAATATATTTATATAGTAGACGAAAAGTTTTGTATATAAAAGTTAAAAAAATTAAAATAACTATTAAGCGTATATTTTTCGGTAAATGGGAATCAATATGCAGACATAGAGTATTTGGTAGTGATAGTTAAAAAATAGTTTATAGTAATAGTAATAATATTAATGAGTGAATAATGTCATAAAAATATATATATGCAACAGAAAAAGGGTAATCAGTAGATGGGAGATAATATTCAGGTATTTAGTTAATGGTAAAAAATTGGTGATTATAATACAATTAGCTATTGTTAAGATAAAGTGTCATATGGATGAAAAAAGTTGATTGGCGCCTATTTGTTTTACAAAAAGCAATCGTGTATTTGTTCGACATTGGCAGCCTGTTAGGGATTAATGTAAAGAGTGTAAAGAATGGGATACATTGGTTTCAGCATTGTGGAATAACCTTTTGGTCAAGCGATACGGCCGATGGTCAACTGCAGTTCCGAAAATGGGACATGTGCATTGATACTTGTAGATAATATAATGACATCTTGTTATGATTCTCAGCGGGATGAATAAAAAAGAGTAGCTATGAAGCAAGAACTATTTACACTAAGCAAGATCGTCTTCTGAAGAACTTACTTTTTTTCATATGAATAAAAACTTGCTTTTACATTAGAGTGAATACTTCTTGCTTCTTACTTTCTGCTTCCATAAATATTTTGAATTTTATGTTTCAACCAATCAAAAAGCTATAAATAATTTGGATTTTCCAAACTGTAGGCAGAAGATTATAATCGATTTTAACGTTCACTTTATACGTGGTTTACTTTACAACATGTTTGGTGATAGTAGTGGCACAGAAGAATCTGAGGCTGAAACGGCGGAGACTGAAATAAATATAATTATTTCAATGCTGAAATAAAATGGTATTCTTTTGTCCAAAAGTAACACACCTGAAGTGAGGGAAAAGAAAATGGACTCAAAACAAGGAAACCTCCGAAAATGATAGCTTAACTACTGAAGAATTACATACGACTAGATCTCCTCGAGCAACTGAAATATACTCGAATGAAAATTCAGTTGCTACAAGCGCGACAAACTACTCCTTCAAATGAAACTCCTGTTCAATACTGTTCAATACTAATAATAATATACTTTACAGTATTACATTTTTGCTACTACGCTTTTTAAATTTGCTTAGAATTTGATAAATTTATAATTACATATATGTATGTATATAAACATTTTAGAGTGAGTATACTAAAAAGGTGAATCACTTTCTACCAACATTTTACTTCCATTTAAAGTATTTACTTGTGTTTTATTCATACCTATTGAAGAACTTTCTTTTTTTCTAGAGTAAGAAGTTCTTACTTCTTGCTTATACTTTTTACTTCTCCCTTTTTACTTTTTTTATTCATCAGAATAAGAGCAAGTTCTTGTAAAATTGAAAGGAAGAAGTACTTACTTCTTTTATTCATCCCGCCCATTGAGATGTAAAGGTGACGCATAATCGATGACGTAATATAAAAGCTTTTCTTAAAATTAAAAGCTTGTAATAAGTTAGATTCGGCGCTGTATTGTTTTATAGGATGCGAAGAACATATACATACGTGAAGCGCATTTTCTTATGATGGTATTAACGTGGCAATCCCATTTTAAGATTAGATGTAAATGTTACACCCAAAAGTTGGAGGGTATTAGACACACCAGGGATTGCTATATTAATGACTTCACTGTGTATCTTTAACTTTAACTTGTAGATTTAACTTTTTGCGGTTGCATTTAGTTAGTAATTAGTTGTTACAGTTATTATATAATGAGGGGGGGGGGATGAGACCTTCAAACCCGAGGTATATTAATATATTTAGACAGCATTATTTTCTAGTTTTGACTCTATTCTGACTTCAATTCGTAAATAATTTATTGTAGCCACATTTTTAAATATTGATTGACTATTCTTAACAGTTTTTAACACCAGACAATCAATTTTGTTTACTAATAATTCACTGTAGTTAGTCTATTAATTTCTAAAATTTTGTTCTTAATGAACACTGACAGGATGATTATATTATCAATTAATACATTTAGCATCTATACCGAATATTGAATGTAACTAAAATATTTGTATTACGCTTCAGTATATTTCTTGCCTGCTATATGTAATGATGTAAGGCTATATGACACTGCACAGTGTCATTGAAGAAACTGAAAATACGATATAGTCTGAAATATTTAGAATGAAATGGAAACCTAATTAATTAACTAAAATTATCGGAATAGTAATCATCATATTTCAGTTTACTATAATTTAATGTACGACATTGCAACACAGGAGCAAATAGCAACCATACGATAAAATTCTAAAAACCACATATGCATAACTTCCAAAAATGAATTTCAAATAATATGTTATATTTATATCGAAAATTATTATTTTTTAAATTATATAATTTAACTTTTATAGTATATTTTATGACATAGAATCATTATCTAGATTAAATTTAGAAAAAAGCAGTTTTAATTAAATATTGATTTATTATAATAACTTCTACGATTATTGAAACTCTTCGTTTCTTACAATAAAATTCCATTTAGCAATAACAATTATTGTTAACATACACATTAGTACACAATATAGTGCCAAACAATGTCCAAAAGCCAATACATTCATTTTAGTGCTTTTAATGGGAGAATACAATTAACAAAAAATCGTCTTGTACAGCACATAGATACACATTGAGAAATTATTAAAATAATACAAGATCACAAAAATAAAGAATATTTAATATTTTAATTTTATTTCTGACAATATGTTTTTCTTTAAGTTTCCACAATTTTAGAACACCGATAATTTATGTTCAAGTTCCCCTCAATGATTCTTTTCGAAGACAAGAGATTATTCCCAAGTTGAAGTTACTGCAGTTGAGCTCCGGGATTTGGAAAAACTACACCGAAAAGTGTTGTAGACAATTTTTCGAAACGATTTTAAACAAGCGTAATAAACAAAAGTATTGGCAGAACTGTTAAGCACGACAAGTAAAAGCGCAAACTTCTGGACTATGACAAAATCTAGATAGCGTCCAGGTAAGGATCCAGTACTTGTCAGAAGAGTATAAATGCTGTCCACAGAAAAGGAAACAATGAAGATTAAGGTGATTATCATGACGGCTTTGGTCAGGTGAATCAGAGATGTCGACAATTGAGAACTTATTGGGGCGACTGAATTCTTCTTAATTAGGACGTGAGTGACTTTACCATAAAGAAAAATAAAGAGAGTTGTTGGAATGAGGTAAATAGTAATAAACCATAGGATACCTGAAGCGGCCAACACTTTCTTTAACTGCAGACCATCGAACGCTAACCGATTCGTACAGCCCGAATCTGTAAAACGGGTGATAAAAAGGATGGGCATGGTCAAGCAAGTGCTGTAGACCATATTTATAGTTAAATAAATCCACCTCATTTTCTGCATCGCTTGGTATTTTTGGGGTCTTACCACCGCACAAAACCGATCGAAAGCAATACCAACGAGATTCTGAGCGCTAAAAAAAATCCAAAACCAATTACAGAATTGACTGTGCCAAAAGTGACAAATAAAGTAATCAAAAAGCCAATTTCCGGTCGACCACATGGGTGATTGAAGCAATGTTATTATTGTAGTTAAGCATACCAAGCCGTCCGCAATGGACTGCGTGCGCATAAATAAATTCGCTATCTTTGAGGGCATCCGATATCGAAAAAGACTGATTAATAAGATAACATTGCCAAGTAAACCAATTATGACAAACCCAACAAGACTTTTATTGAAAGCATCAATCCATAAATTCTGGTTTTCATTGTTATTATCTTCGGAAATATCTGTAGTATTATTCATGATATATTGTAATTGCAGTGCAGTGGATACTTCACATTAAAAAATATTGTCAAACTCCTGTAAATATATAAATTCCAACCAATTGCTATGATTCTCAGAATTATGTAAAATTGTGACAAAACCTCTCCTTTATTGGTTAACTCCAACTCTATTATACCCATTTCTCAAATATATTTACATTTACATATTTACATATTTACATATATATACATTTCACAATATATTCAAAATTCAATTAACAAAAGTTTAAGTAATATTTTTTGTTTGTAAATTAAAAATTAAAGTAATATTATAATAATATTTGTAATACTAAAATATTAAAAATATTTATTGATTCAGTTGAAAACTTATTATTAACTCTTACATTTTTCTTGAACCATATCTTCGTGTTTTTTAAAAATGAATATAGTTATGTAATCGAATCATAAATATATATATATTAAAATATAACAAATTGTTGATTTTAATAACTATTATCTATAATTATGTAATTATTTTTGATATAAATTGTTTTGCGATAAATAATAGATTATTGTAATAAAAATCTTAGTTCTATTTTCCTATAATTTCACGTATTATACTCATAAAATAGATAATTCATATTTTATTGTAGAACAAGTTGAACAGTGTTTGGTTATATAGCGAGTGTTCTATAAATTTATTTTAAAAAGTGGTGTTTATGTCTGTCTGTAATCTTTCTCTCTCTCTCTCTCTAAATTACGAATATTTAGATTTTAATTAATAATTCTCGGTGCAGCTACAATTCTTGACGCTTTACAAAATGTTCCAATAAAAAGCCCTTTTTAATCCATAGCGATATATTATGACACAACTTCCACCACAAATTGTAGTACATAATAATTTATTGAAAAATTAACTGGATATCGGTTATGTAGTGAAATTAATTAAAAATCTTGATAGAAAAAGAAGACGAAGTAATGCACTATTGTTTTAGAGAATGTAAAGAATTTATAGAATATTCAGTTTATTTTAAATAACAGGAAATATTATTTCAGTCATTCAGACAGATAAGCATTAATTTTTTAGTATTTATTTTTCGTTTCTAAATAAATGTAATTATTATATTGTGTGTGGGCATATTGCTTCCAACATTTGAAAAATAATCATTATCTTACATAACTTGAATAGAGTTAAAATTACAAAATATTTTGTCAAACGAATTTGTACAAAAATAAATTGTTAATATTTATTAAAGGACAGTTTTTATATGTCCATATACGAAGGTAATAGCTTCTAATTTTAAAATCTTTATAATGGTAATACTATATTACTATAATTAACCACAAATAAAACTTAAATTTTTCATAATCAACTAAATTAATTCTACAATCCTGATGCATGATATATATATATATATATAAATTGAACAGTCGAATCATGCTACTTCGGTGATGATGAACACATTAATCAGAGAACTTGCTCCACAGATCATAATTGTTTTTTCTTTGCCTTGATGTCTTCAAGACATATGGGAGCGGGATGGCCGATTGGTTAAGACGCTGGTTTGGAAAGATGGTTCGGACTCATTCGTTACTGGCAGGGAGCTGTGCCTGTCGTAGGACTAGCGACCTGATAGGGATCGTTTTGATTGTACTCTTATTATGTTTAATGTACCATTATTATGTATATATGTAACATGATGATGGATAAAGCTTTTTATTTTAATATTTGTAGACGACTTCCACTCGTTGAGCCAGTCATACCCAAGTCTCATGAAAGTTAGTTTCAGCACAATAATGGAATCCAGACAACACGTCCCAGCTGATAAGAGGAACCAGTGCGCATTCTTTGAAGTTTTGAATTGTCATTTCCTATAAGGCGTGACACAGAAGTATCAAATCGTTCAAATGTATTATCGTATTTCGCAGTCGCTACGTTGAAAAAACCCCTGAAAAGCGTTATTATAACATTTTTATTAAATATTAATTTACAAAAACGAATTGTACATTCACAATACTAAATGAAACAACTTTCTTAGTAAAACAAAATGTAAATGTAAACGGAAAATGTATTGTGTTTATATTATAGATTCAATATTATATTTAATTAAATGCGCCATATAGAATAAAAAAGTGTACCGGTAATTTGTTATACCTTAAAACCTGTAATTAAAGAACATGAAAAAGCAAATTATCGACTAAAATTTTGGACAATGTTTAATATAATTACCGTTAGAATATACTAAAATTATTTTAGAAATCATAAATAACATTTTAAAATCTTAAAATAAATATATGAGTGTAATATTTTAGGATTTCAATAATATACTTTGTACATTTATTTATATATACCTTAAAGTAATGTTTTTTGTATTTAAATCCATAAATCAAAGGTTATATAAATATATCAATATAATTAATCAATATTAAAAATAAGTTTAAAATTAGTGTGTAAAGCAAGAGGTATGCATAAATTGAGGTATGTTTGAGATTGGAACACCTTATAAATAGATAAATTGTTATCCATTTTTAAGACAAATGTATGGTTGTCAAACGAAGGCTATTGTCTATAAAATTCATAACATGAAAACTCGTCATGTGACATACATAGATGGCTATTAGTTAAGATAAATGAGTTACTTTATATATTACATTACAAATTATAAATAATAAGTTTCATGATTAATAAAATACGAAGTTTCATGATTAATAAAGGGAAAAAAGTCCGATAATTAAAATTGAAGTTTTAATTATCGGACTTTTTTTTCCTTTAATAACATTTGATATGACATTTAGCTGATATGAACAATTTAGTTGAACAAAAAATACCCATTAGATTTTTTGTCTTATTATACTTGTTTTAAAATATATACATATGTTTCAAAAAAAGATTCCTATTTTTTTGTTTACATTACCAAAAATTCCTTCTTTTTACATAGTACTTAAAAATTTAACAGTAATATAACATATTAAAATTATTTTTAAATCAAACTATAAAAAAATAATATTGTAGTAAAGTGAAATCATTGTCCAATTGGTGAAAAACTTTGCCTTGAACACAGAAGGTAGATATTTTAAATGCAATCGTAAATTAATTAATAAAACAAATTTCTCTGTTACTTTGAAATAGAGAAGTTGTTTGATTTAGCTATTGAAATTTTAGAAATTTCCCGTGCGTTAAATTTTTTACAACATTAGCGTTAGTCCACAATATAAGTTATTCAATGCGATTATATATAAATTTTCTAATAATTTTATTTCACAATGAATTTAATAGAGAGTTTAAATAGATAATTTAAAACTGTCTCCTCCACTCTTAAGAACAGCAATGTAAAACTTTTTTATTGTACTGTATTTTATTGTAATCCCTATTCATTCAAAAAACAGATATTATTTATAATATTATTATGTGTTCCTTTAATTTTCCGGATACCGATATTAGTATATTTTGTTTTTTATGTTTCAATTTTTACTGATATTAATTAGTTAATTTTTAATATCTATGAAGCCACACATTTTTTTATAATGAAATAATAAACTGTTTTTTTGTAATATATTAATACCTCCCATATTAAATAATATAATAATATTAAAAGCTGCATATTGCGATGTATTTTCGACATATGACACCAATTTTCGCCGAACACAACTAATAATTGGGGGAAAAAAACTTTTCCATTATACACGTAATATGGATTCTTTATTCAACTAATAACATACTACACTTTTTAATAAGAAAGGGGAATCGTGTATGGGGTTCTTAACAAAGTGACAACAACACATGCTTTGCTTCTCAAGGTTTACCATTACACTCTCATGGCAAAGTGTATTTCATTTTTTATCCAACGAAATTTTCAGTTTCCTTCTGCTGCTATAAAATCAAAACGTTTGTAGTTATCAAAATGCATTTTATTTATCAGGCTGGATTAGAAAGGTTTATCATGGAAGAAATATTTGTTAAATCGGAAATTATCTTTAGTTTTAAAATCTTTCCATTGAATTTTTTCCCTAAATTTGACAAAATAAAATTTTGAATACTAAATAACATCGATTTTTTTTGCAAATCTTGGTCTTGATTTGATGTCTACATAATTGAAGAAATAATTTCGATTCTACAAATAATACACCGACAAAGTTAAGCTCTTATTTTGAACATTCCTTCAAAAGTTATATTTATAAATTTAACTTTATTTTGTATACGATACACATTTGTTTCTAATTTTTAGTTGACAATCTTAACCTTAGCTATAAAATCAACATCGTAGGAACGAAAATGAAAAAAAAATTGGAGTCCTCGAGATGATAAATAGTTGACATAAAATCTATAATGATATAAAATCGATACTTTCCAAAGTTTGATTTTTCGATTTATATTAATTTCAGAAACTAAGAAATATCGACCGAACTGAGCGCTTACCTCCACTCAATTTTGATAAACTGTTAAAACTTATTATCGAAAAATGATCAATACTAAAATTATAGGTACTAAATTATAACTTGCCCTGTAATCTCATCACACTACTAAAATGTCTAAAGATTTTAGTGTTAAGGAAACTTATATTTTTAGGAATATGTAAGGGAAAATCAAATTCAGAATGCATCAAAACTAATTAAAAGATAATTGGAAAAATAAAAGGTAACCATTAACTAAATAAATAATCAGCATCTTTAAAAAATCCATTTCGAATAACTTTAAGCGTCACATACAAAACAAATGTATTGATCATTTTTCGATAATAAGAACAGTTTATCAAAATTGAGTTGAGGTAAGCTCGTTATTTAAAATTGGTAAATAATTAAAATAATTTCATTATTGCAGTTGAAATGAGGAATTGTGCTGAAGATTTACTTCAGAGGTGTCACTCTGTTGTGAGATTGGGAAAAAATACTCTTATATACGATAAATAAAAGTTCAAATAATTTCATTTTATTTACATTTAAAATAAAATTTAATTGAAGTTTTATTTCTTGTTAAAATCAGAATAAAATGTTGTTATTTTAATAAAGAATAAAATTAAAAATATGATATCTGATAATAAAATGAAGTGAAATCCATTTTGAATAATTAAATTGGTTCTAGTTTAACTGTATGAATTATATGATATGTTATAAACTCTCTAACACTAATCCGAATTTACACTGGAAATCGGAAATTATGAATTCTTCAGATTATTCAATTTTGTTTCTTTTTCAGAAATAGTATAAATCAATACCAGAATGACCGAAGTGCAATTGCTTAAGTTGATTCGCTAAGTTGAAATTGCAAATATTTAAGTTGAAGGATTTCTTCAAACTAAATTTCTAAACAGATTGTAAGACGATTTTTCTTGAAATTGTACGACTTCGCAAAATTCATATAACACAGAGAAACTAAAAACTTATTTTCTTAACATCAGGTATTCTCTAGCATGCCAACTTTAGTACCATATGACGTAGCTATCAGACAGCCATTTCATTATTTTTAATAACTTGATTGATCGTTATTGATTTCATCATTTCATTATATATGCATTCATTCTGTGACTTATCTAAACATATAAGATACATTTTAAAAAATTAAAACATTAATTTTAAGATTAATTAAAACATTTTAACATTATCTTATCTAATAATGAAACGTTTAAATTACAATGATCAACATTTTAGATCAATTCGTCAAGATAATTTTATTACTGTTCCGGAAAAAGTTGTTGTAAAAATTTTTGATATCAATTTCTATAAAAAATTTAATCAGCTGTTTTTTAAAATAATGAAATGTTATATTATTACTATATAATCAATATTCTATAGACACTAATAGAGAAATTTTTTAACAAAATTTTGGTTTAATACATACCATGCAAGTTGCTGTAATTAAATTAATACATTCATTAGATCTATATTTTTATATAATGAGTGGGTTTTCTTTATAACATTCTTTAAATTATTACATGTTTTACATCATATTTTTTAAAATAAAACAGTTTGAAACCTTTATTTGCAACAAATGAAAATTGATTTAATTAAACTTATCCTGTCAATTTAACTTCCTATAACTATAAAATATGCTTTTGACATAAAACATAATCTAAATAAATTTAAACCCCATATTAATGAATTAATTACCCCAGCAGTTGGCATGTAAATTGAAATATTATTTTAAACATAACAGCTAGTGCGACTCTCATTCCAATGTAAACGTTTTATTTTTATATCATGATATTTGTTTAATTTATAAAAATAAATTTAAAAGTATACCATTTTAATTTACATATATTTCAGTTTAAATCCAAGTGTTAAGGACAATAATTTTAGCTTATATCACAAGTTATATTATTAAAAATGAAGAAAAGTAGAAATGCAAATATTCAAAATAAACAATATACCTATAGGGTTTCTTAAAGTGTTGATATGAATGTGCGATATCATTTTAGAAGATATTTTAAAGAATTAAATTGAAATTTTATTGATTATTTAAAATATCAAATATTATTAAAAAAATTGTAATTTAAATAATTATTTAAAATCATGTTTGATGTATTTATTCTCCACCGAATTATACAAAATTATATTTTTTTGGGGGGTATAAACTTCACAAAATGTTATAAATTAAGATTGTGTAAATAGTGAAAACAAGCGAAGAATAGAAATAAATGACGCTGGTTGTAATCAGCTGTTCGTCGTCTAATATAAAAGAAAAATAATGAAAATTATAAAATATATTAAGCAAATTAAATCAAACACGATTTTCACAATAACCAAACGTGATCAATAAATACCCTTTTGTAACAATATTTGTTAATTAGATTTTATTGAGGCCATCTTAGAGCTCAGAGTATAATAACGGAATGCTGTCTACTTACTGTCTGTGAAATATTTTAAATTTGTTTCGGAGAGTTGTTTATATCCCGGTTCAATAAATTTTCCATAAAATAAACTCTCATGTGGTGAATCGGGCTGAACAAAAAATCCTTGTGGTTTATCATTTGAGGTTCATTTTGTAACATTCATTTATGTTTTTATTCTATTGATATCATAAACATATTGCAGAGGGAGGGGTGACTTGCTTTTTTTTTTGGGGGGGGGGGGGGGGGCTTTGGTGGGTTGGGAAGTTGGATAGCATCTCTAAAAATGAATTTATGTGAAAATATCGCAAAACAGGACAGGTAACCTTCCCCACTCCACCCCCAAAAAATATTTAAGTTGAACAACAATAATACTTAGTGTCTATAATCATAAATTACATTACCGTTTGCTATATTTATAAAAAACGGAAATTAATGTATAATATAAAGTTTTCAAGTATATAAGTATAGTATTGATATTTCCAATTATATTTACCACTTATATTTCCCAAAAAGTTTGCGTTTGTCAAAATTCTATTAAAGTCTATTACATACTTACTTACTTAATGTCAAAAATATCGATATACCTATATATGACAAATTTGTATATTTTAATATATATTCAAAATACTCTGTCGGTAAAATATTCTTCCATTTCATTTACTGAGTGACGTACAATTTAGTTTTATTTATTAATGCTGCTATCCCGAGATATTCCGCTTCGAATGTTACATTATTAGTATAAACTTAAAATGATACAAACGATACAAGTTCTGCCTATCACGTTCGCATCTGCGCAGCTTCAGAAAGCCACAATGCAACAATGTAGCAATCCATCGGAAATTAAGGATTTTCTTCCCTTAATGGACACTTGGTAAATATAATACGCTATCGTAAAGGATCAATTTTACCACCATAAAAAATGTTACAGATACTAATTGGATGCCATTTTATTCCATTTATAAAGAATACATTTTTATCTTATAATTTATATTCTAATTAGTAAGGAAAAGGAAAAGAAAGCATTTTTAAGCAATATAATATATATATTAAATATTCTGCTAAATTTATATTCTCAAAGTTCTCTTATTATTAATAATTATATAAAAATTATATTTAAATCGTTCAGAAACAATCGTAATATCGTCTATAGATAAAATGATAACATCATGTATCTGGAATACCTACTGAAATAACACTATCATTCTATAGTATAGATATTACATTAAATTTGAACTTATTGTTTATGAAAGACGGTCATACTTTATTTTAATAAAATTAAACAAAAATCTACTTTTATTTATTTTTTATTTTTTTATTATAATTATTACTTAACTTATAAGATCTGTATAATATTTTTTTCTAAAAAATAAACGGTTTTAAAATTGAAACCATTTAAACAAATATAATAGCATTTAGTATATCTACTAATACAATTATATAATGTATTAACTGAATCGACTGGTGTAAATGTATGTTAATGAATCTCTTTACAAGTATATAAAACACCCGAGACAATGTAAACAATAAACAAACAAATTGATTTAATTACTTGCTTACTATTTTAATAGATTTTGAATCAATATTTAATTATAACTAAAAAAATAAAATTAGTTTTTACAAATATAAGCCAAAATTAATGAAAAAATATCAAAAAATATTTATATTTTTATTAAATGCTTCCCATAAATGCTTTTTAAAATTATTTCAAAATTATGAATTCATAGCTTTCTAGATAATGATAATATTATACGGTCTCCACACGTGTAAATCTTTGTGGAAATATAACTTTGATTTTAATAAGTTATAACTTATCAAAATCTTATTAATAAGAATACATTTAATACAGTTATTAAGTTGTATTCAGCTTTCTAATCCTATTTCAGTTATTATAAGAAACATTCAAATATACAAAATATATATAACGATGTTTTCATTTTATTTGTATTTTACCTGTATTTATTTTATTTATGAATGCAAAAATTGTTTTTTTCAAACTTAAACTAAAATACAAATATAAATTTTATTAATTTAAGCATTTGAATATCTCAATATTTTCTTTAAATGTGTTATGATATTTTAAAATAATTTTAAAAGATTACTAAACAGTATTAATTTGGTTTATCGACATATCGAGAAAATTTGATACAATTATCAGATAATTATTTTGAAATAAATCATCTTAAAAACTTTCTACGGATCGTTGTAAAAACAATCTATAAAACTATTTTGGAGATCTGAATATAAATTGTTTTGCTGAAATTTGGGAACAATTTCACAAAAAATGGAAACAAAATAAAGCGAAATAAAATAAAAAAACTGTGTAGGCATATTGATGTTAGACCAAATCTTGAAAACGGTTTCTATAATTCGATGATAAGCAGTTTCTTGCTCGGTTATATTGAGTTATTTTTATGTACATTTATATTAATCATAATCTTAACAAAGGCACCCTGTTTCTAAAATACGTAATTACATAAAAATGCCTGAAACAGTTTAACACTAATTAGTAAACTGAAAATTAAGACAATAATTAAGAAGCATAATTTTAAATTACCACATATTTCAAGGATAAAAAGTTAGTATGGAATGCATGAAGGTAAGCAAATACATGTGAGGGAATATGCAATATAAATTTGTTTTCTAATTTTAATTAGTCTTTATGATTATGAAGCACGGTCGTCCAAAGTCCTGATTGCATATTCACGCCCATCAACCCAGGAATATATGGATGGTTAAATCGGTCAATCCACCCTGCTCTTAAATCAGATTGTTGGAACATCCCTGTTACCAGGCAAATACACAATCGTGAATTTTGTCTTGTCTCATAATAATCTGAGAGAGAGGAGGAGGAAAAGTATTTCATCCTGGCGTCAAAAATACGACTGAAAAGAAGAAGAAGAATTAGTTTATCGACTAGCACGCCTCTTTTTGGTGGATCAAATTTATAAAACTAAGAAAATAAATTTCGTTGGGAGATGTGCCTATATCGTATTGAAATTTTCTTATCGGAAGGCATACAAGCAAAGCTGTATAAGTGTGAGGAAGAATTGCAGTCTCAGATCGGAAAACCTGAAAGTAAAATTGATAAAACCCGAGAGTGGAATTTTCATATTTTGAATAGAATAAAGGGAAGACGTTGAATGAGAAAGGAAAAGAGGTTTTTGATCAGTGCAGTGTATTGTGTTTTTTATTCATAAATTGTATTTTAGCGCTTTCAATTCGGAAATGTAAACGGTAAAACTGAAAGCTTTTCTGAGTATCATATATTTCATACGATGTTATATTTAATCTAATATAATGTTTAAAAATGTGCACTTTTACACAGGTGATAATAATTTTTAATGAACACTTTAGCTTCACAAAAATAGTTTTAGTTTACATTCCAAAACTTCTCGTCTTCTTATTCGTCCAAATTTTAGCCAATCCAGTAGAAAAGTGGATGACAGCAGTTAGTCAGGTGGTACGGTATAAGTTATCGATAGCGAAGCAGACACCATTAAAGAATATATAAAACTCCGATGAATACACCTCCCTATGACCAGTACAACAACCAGGGGATATATCCATCCAACCCTACAGAAATGATGTCCCTTAACGCAGGAGACTTCGAAAGGCTAGGAATGCGGAGTAGGTCCAAGAGCGTGCTACTCAGACGTTTGGTCTTCAACAAGTACGCCCGGCTCTTCCAGATTTGTCTGTATGCTGCCATAGCTGTGCTCGCTATGATTGTTAGTGTCACTGTTCTGGTGACCTTCGAGGACCTGGATCATCAGTGCCCTTTATACGCAGAGCCGGGACTCAAACACGTCCAACTTACCACGGATATCAACGGCACTCGCTTTTTGTTGGTTGAAAAAGTAATATTTGGAAATTCTCGAACTTGCCACTATAGTTTGTACTTGAATGCTGTCACCTCGATCTATTCTGTTGTGTGGGGCATCTTGGTAACTATAGTAACAAATCAGAAACATTCCAGAGAAGGGTAAGTGCTCTCTTCAAAAACGATCCCTGTTATTGAACAAATTTAAATAATCTAAAAAATACATTTTTATATTATATTCTAATTCAATATAGTCATATTTAACAATGGAAGAAAAAGTACAAAGTTTTGTTAAATTATTAAAGTAGGTTATAACAGTACAAATCCACAAAAAAAGAGACATTTCTATTCTTTTATATAAATTTTGTGTTCAGTTTTAATAAGATATATTCCCATAGAGACGGATTTGAAAAAGTTTTTGGAGGTATTTAATTAAAGGATAAAAATTTGATGATAATGTGACGTCATTAAAGAGTGTTAATATTTAATTATTTAATATAATAATCGTTTGGCAACATTATATCCTACAATTGAATTAATTAAACAATTTTCAAAAAATCGAAACATTACGAGTAAAGTTCATAACTTGTTACAGAAAGCGACTTATAATCCAAATAAATTTTTACTTAGAATGTTACAATGTTAGAAATAGATAAAATTGTAATTTTTGATAGTTGAAATCTGTAACAAATTTTACAATAACGATTAGTAGGTATTATAAATAAACTTTCTTTAATAATATTGATTATTTCAAAACAAAACTAACCTAAAATAAATTTACAATTTAAATTCATTAATTATCGATGTGTCAAAATTAAATTATTTCTTAATAAAGTTGTACAAAGTTACAATAATTTAATGTGTACCTACTCAAACTCTTATTAATGAAGTTTAAATATTTTCAAATAACATATTTACTTTTCAATAATATTTAGACATAATTTGCCATTTATAGACAAAGCTTAGTAAAACAACATTAATATTTGTTTAGTTAATATACAGATAGTATTTCAGTCATTTAAACAATGACATTGAAGTTTTCTTTGAACTAATAGCAAAGTTGAAAAAACACAATCATGACAATATAAATTATTAAATAAAATCTGACGTTTCAATCCTAGAGACAGAAAAAGGACAAAAATTGTGCAAAGAATATATTAATTTATCAGACGGATGAGTAGAATGTACTTATGGGAAGTTATAGATTTAACAATACCAGTTGTTTCCATAGTGTATACACAGCGCCATTATATTAATACATAAATACTTTCTTCGTGGATCTTAGAGCTGGTAGCAAGCGGTGTATTGCACTGAGTAAAAATGTTAACTGAGCTTGGATAAAAGCCTATTTTTATAAAAATGTTTAATTTTTGCAGATTCGTATTTTTGTAATTTGGTAACTTTTCAATTGCGCGCGTACTTCATTACCTAATAAAAGTTTTCTCGTATATACATTTAAAACATGTAATGTGCTATTTCATATTTAGATAATAATATTTTAACTAATTTAAAGTGATTGTCGTTTGTATATATATTTGATCGCAAGAGAGCATGATATAATCTATCTTGGCAGGAATAATTAGGAAAACTTCCTTAGATTTTACTGGATGAGCTTTATTTGATGTTTTTATAACTGCTGATGAAACCAAACGACAAAGTTAATTAAAGAAAGTTAGATGGTATTTTGACGTTCCTCTCATGAGATAATAGCATGAAAGGAGTTTTCATTTTTTAAATGATGACTTGCGATTAGAAAAAATTTGAATATACATAAATGCTTCAGTTTGAAGTTAAATGTTAGAATCAATAAATAATGTGTTATAAAATAATATTTTTTTTAATTTAAAAATTTTAAATGTTGGAGAACAAAGAACTGTTACAAGTTGAAAAAATTAAATAAAAATTATATCTTACAATTACACCACTACAAATAATATCATAACAAAATGAAAATATCAGAAATTTCGGGAATATCCATTCTTCCATGATTACAAAATTATAAGATAATTATCTGAAAGAAGATTTCATTATTTAATTATTTGTAAAATGGAAACTTTGCAGACTCTTTTCCTTCAAAATTATTATTATGTATAAATCAGAAATTCTAAAAAACCATTAAATCTACTAAATTATTTTAGTCCGAGTCTACAGTACCGCATACTCTGCAGTACTTATTCTAGTATAATTTATACTTTACTAAATCTGAATTAATAAATATAATATATATACTATTATACAATGTTTATATGACTTTTTGTACACATAATTTTTGGGCTGTACTTCAGATTTTTGTTATATAAATACACACATAATTTGGGTACTTAACACATATTGATGATATAAATACTACTTAATAAATTTGGTATTGCATTTTTTAATGGAATAAGTACCACAGAGAATGCGGTATACTGTAGACTATTCCAGTATTTAAAAGCGGAACACTGCTTCGAATTCGGAAGGCATTTAAACTAGAATAATAAATTTTAATGAATAATTTTACAATATTTTATTATTCTTCTGATATTAATATTGTATATAGATTCAATCAAACAACAAACCGATATATTAAAAGTTTAATAGTAGATATTCCCCATGATCAAATTTCAATAAGGTTTTAGAAATATTTGTTAAAGCAAGCAATATTTAGAAATGCCTGCAAAATATTGTAAACTTTCATTATAGGCGTCGAATGGAAGTTTCGTTATTAAAGGAAAAAATTAGTTATGAAATTGACAATTGACATGACGATTCCCTTTTTGCTCCATAAATTTGCGTCTAAAAGTTTGAGCAGTGGGAAAATTGGTTCTATACGAAAGATTATTTAATGATTAATTTATGACTTGCCAACCATTGCGCCGTAATAACACATTCCCATACACTTAATAAATTATGAGTGTGAAATATGAGGATTACATCCTAATTTAATTACATCAGATCTAATGAAAAGGGAATTTTTAATTAAAAAAAGAATAAACAATTTTTAAAATATGCAAATTACAAGTTGAATTTTTAAACTAAATTTAATCAATCAGTTGTCAATATGAAAACGTGGAATAATTGATTATTTTTTATGTAAAGATCTAATTGATGTGTTTACAAGAAATAAGAATAATGTAATAACTCTATATTGAAATTTAAAAAAATCGAATTATTGATATCAATGTAAATTAATTTAAAAAAAAGTTTTTTATTGTAGTTAGTTCATGATCCTGGCGGCTGCCGTGATCAACCTCTGTTTTCATTTCTTCGGACCACATAGAAGAAATTTAGCTCCCAGGCAATGTTAGCAGCCAATTTTATCTCCCTTTGAAAAATGTTAGCATTTTTTTGCAACAGAACAAAATCAAAAAAAAACACCGAAATAACTGCAATAATAGATACAGTTACTTGTATTTTGAATATAACTCGAAACCAAAACATATTTTCTATATCTATATGCATTTTTAAAAGTTACCTAAGAATGTCCTCTATCTCCTGTTAAAGTTTGATCAAAATCAGATAATTATAAGGGTCCCCAAGAGCAAAATAGTGCCAAAATCAATTAAAACTCAATTTTTACATTTGACTTGAAAATTAAAAATATTACCTATATCAATCAATACCTATGCATTTATAAAAGTTGCCTACAAATTTCCTCCATCTTCTGTTAATGTTTTATTCAAATTAGATAATGTAAGTTTCATTATTTTGCCCAAATACAAAAAATAAATATCAGTTCTAACACCATTAGTACATATCGTAACAAAAAATGACTACTTTTGACCTCACTTTAACAAGAGATAGGTGACATTCTTAGGTAAATTTTATAAATGCATAATGATACAGAATATGTTTTGGTTCAGAGTTATAATCAAAATATAAGTAACAGTATCTATTATTGCAGTTTTTCGGCGGCCAACAAATTGCTAAAAATTGCTAACATTTTTTAGAGGGCCCTGGGAGCTAAATTTCTTCTATATGGTCCAAAGAAGTGAAAACAGTCAAAAAAATTTGTCAGCCAGAGGTTGGTCACGGCAGCCAGGATTATGACCTAACTACAATAAAAAACTTATTTTTGAATTAATTTCAAAAATTGAATCAATAATTCGATTTTTTAAAATCAATATAGAGTTATTAAATTATTAATATTTCTTTTGTTAATCTTAAATATAGGAAACTTTTAAAAAGTTTAAAATTTGAATATTTAAAAATACGTTTAAATTATTCTATTTTGTAATCATTAACTTATCGAAAAAATTTGTTTTGAAATAATTGAAAAATATTTTCATTTAGTTATGTTTATGGTGGTGGGTATTTGTAGGTGGAAATTAATGCAATATAGAAATATTATATTCAACGCAATCAATATTTTTATCAACATTTATAATAATTGTAAATGATGGTATTATGTCTCCTTGAATAATTTAGTGTCAATCCTCATACAGTCAATTAGAGAGAATTAGATGTAGGCAAGCAACTGCGATGGATATATGGTAGCTATATAAATGCATTTTACATAATAGCTAAAAGCAAAATACATTTAGAAGCTTATATTTGTTCAGATATGAAATAACACATTTTGCTCATTATAATTAAGAAATAATATATACAGAAAAAGAGACATAAAATAATGGAAAACAAAATAAATTAGAAATTAATTAGGATTTTCTTTTATAGAATCTGACATAAGCATAACACAATAAAAGCATATAATACAAAATTGAAGAAACGAAATTTATTTCTCATTCATTTTTGAAATAGAAATGATCAATATTAATTAGTTATGGTGTTAAAACCTTTTGCAGGAAATCACGCGATGATATGTACACGAATGAAATGGATCCACAATGATTAAAGAGAATTATAATCCTCGATATATTAGAAGTCTACTAGAGTTTTAAAATTTGCTTCTATGGTATATTCATATTTTCTAGTCAGCAGCAATGTAAACATATATGAGCATAAAAATGTTGAAATACTTAATGTGCAAAGCTGGATAGAAAACGGCATTTAGAATATATTATACGAGAATCGGTCTGAAGGCTGTAAACGAAAATAAAACTTGATGTAAGTGTAATGGGGCTGGTGTAGTAATGTTTTTTAGAGACAGCTTTTCTTAAATCGATGCGCAGAATTCTAATTTGGAAGGGAGTGAAGAGGTAGGCAATTATTCGCAAAACACGCGATTTTATTGCGTGATGTCGTCTGAAGTAATGTAACCCAAACAGTGAGAAAGAAAGAAGTCAACAATACCCATAAGTTAGATAGGTCAGTGATAAATTTTTCAGCAGAAGATTCATTGATATCAAAAAGCAAAGGTAAAAAGTTTAAAAACGCAATGTCTGTATTAATTAAATAAATTGCCAATATACTGTTTGGGGCTAAATTTTTAAACTAATAATTATGTTTTCACTCTTAGTACAGACTAAATCCGTTGATATTGATTATTTTTAAATTGCTTTTTTAATGTCTAACTTTTTGTTTTAATAATTCAGTGGGATCGCATTAAATATTAAAATCATCAAAGTTTTGTACCAGAACATATTGTCTTTTCACTAGCTTTTGCATCATACATACAATACATATCAATACATATATCCCTAGTTGGTAAGATACCTTATACTGTACACTAAAGTAATGTTGGAAATAGTTCGATACATTTTTCAACAAAACCTTTTAACAAGTTTTACACAGCTTCTGTATCATATAACCTGAAAATAGGTGTTAACTGTGATGTTGAACTTCCGGTTATTATTTATAAAAACACTCATTAACTTTTTGTGATTATATAATTATAAGAATGCACATTAAGGAGGAAAATAATATTATGTTTAAACGATATGTTTTTCTGTAGATAAGGACAAGCGTGCTTTTTATATGTCAAAGAAATTTCCCGCGTAATTATTCTACAGAATATCGGGGAAAGGAATTGAAAGGAATCAAAACTTTATTCAACAATCCTCTCTGGAATTCTATATATCCAGCAATACCTTAGTGAAACTATTGGAATTATTTTTTCAGTGGCGTCCGTCGTGTGGTCTTCCCCTCTCTTCTGATGAACTCGGTGATCTTCACTTGTGAGCTGATCTCAAGTTGCGTCCTCACTCTGGGCTTCGCTCATTGGTGTGAAACTCTGGTGGCGGCCCTGTCCCATTCACGAGAATACAATACCCATGACCATAAAAAGTGGGTCCTTTAAAAATGTATTTATATGGTTGCTGTGCATTTAAAAATGTATTTATATGGCTGCTTGTACATTTAAAAATGTATTTATATGGCTGCTGTACATTTAAAAATGTATTTATATGGTTGCTGTACATTTAAAAATGTATTTATACGGCTGCTGTACATTTGAAAATGTATTTATACGGCTGCTGTACATTTGAAAATGTATTTATACGGCTGATGTACATTTGAAAATGTATTTATATGGCTGCTGTACATTTAAAAATGTATTTATACGGCTGATGTACATTTGAAAATGTATTTATACGGCTGCTGTACATTTGAAAATGTATTTATATGGCTGCTGTACATTTAAAAATGTATTTATACGGCTGTTGTACATTTCAAAATGTATTTATATGGCTGCTGTACATTTGAAAATGTATTTATACGGCTGCTGTACATTTGAAAATGTATTTATATGGTTGTTGTACATTTAAAAATGTATTTATATGGTTGTTGTACATTTCAAAATGTATTTATATGGCTGCTGTACATTTGAAAATGTATTTATACGGCTGCTGTACATTTGAAAATGTATTTATATGGTTGTTGTACATTTAAAAATGTATTTATAT
>JAUZNC010003030.1:0-13142 GCA_034780395.1 Vannuccia rotundouncinata | reverse complement strand
GGCTGCTGTACATTTGAAAATGTATTTATATGGTTGTTGTACATTTAAAAATGTATTTATATGGTTGTTGTACATTTAAAAATGTATTTATACGGCTGCTGTACATTTAAAAATGTATTTATATGGTTGCTGTACATTTAAAAATGTATTTATACGGCTGCTGTACATTTAAAAATGTATTTATATGGCTGCTGTGCATTAAAAGAATGAAAATATAGATTATTCGAATAATTCATAGAATCTTTAAGTTCACATGACCAAATACCAGAAAACACAGAAATTACGCCTTTTTTTAAAATGATATTATGTTTAGCTTTTTATTTTATACTGATTTTTTATAACGTCTAGAATGATTGTATACTTACCAATGATTAAAAAATGTATACAAGCATGGTTAAATTAAATTAGATATTTCATTCGTTTTAATAAAAGTTCAGAATTGAACGTATTGTAGAATGTAAAATAAATTTATGTTATATTTGTTTTACTGCGTTTACTGATTCCTCACATATGCTTTGTTTCCTCAGAGCGACGAACAATATTAATTAAATATCTGATCAACAAATATAATACTTCATGTGTTTCATTTTCTGTATAAAAATAATTCATTTATTCGAAAATTAACAATAATAATTTAATAAATAAATAGGATTATTATTACCATATATTGATATAATTATTTGTAATTATTTTCATTTGGTTTTGAATTAATAATGCGAAATATTAATTACAATTTCTACTTTAAATAATGAAGATAAATGTTATAATTAATTTACAATTAAAATTTATAAAATCAGATTTTCTACTTATTTGATTTCTTGATAAAATATTATTTGTAAATTCTTCTCATTTATCAATTTTTTATATTTGTAAAATCTTCAGTTGAATAAAACTATACTGCAGCATTAGAAGCAACAGCAACTTTATTTGTTTATTAAACTGTATAGTTATTGCGTTCTTAAACACACTTAAAATATTAATCTACTAAATGGAATCATATTTTACGAAGGCATTAGAGACAATTAGATAAGGTAATAAAATAATTAAAGATGCCAAGGAATAATATTTCTAAAAGTTTTAGAAACTGTTGCTGAAACACTGTTATTTTATTTATAAACAATCTTGGATTTGTTAAGTAACAATCATTTTGAATATTTAAAGTAATTATTGCTCATTATAAATTCTCATCTACAATTTTGAGTATGAAGGTAATCAACAAAAGAACCCTCACTCTAAAAAATAGTTGGTAACTAAATTTACACACTACTAAATGTGACAAGTCATAGTCAGTAGTTTTATATGGAAAGTATTAGGAGCAAAGAAATTGACTAACATAATCATTTCACATAATAATAATAAAGGCAATATTAAATCAAAGTCAATTTCTATGATTAGGAGCTTATAATAATAATAAATGCGTTAATAACTCCCATGAATTTTTTATTGATTATTGATATAGATATATTATAGATTTATAAATATATATAGATTAAAACAGTTTCTAGTTTTTAGCGCTTTTGGCATAGAGTGAGGGTTCTTGTCGCTTGCTCTATATTCTTTGGTAATCAACCGATAGTGTTTTAGTAATTATTGATTTTATTTTGAGACAGGAAACTGGAAACTACTGTGTTTTTATTATACTACAAAGCATTTTATTTTAAATGTTTACAAAGATATAGTGAATATATGATACAGCAATTAAATTTGAATAGTGATTATATTGTGCCTGTGTGTTCTTGATTATATTTGTAGACATATTCGTCAGCCTGAGACAATAATAATTCTCACAGAATCATTTTTGTACTTTTGATTTATTTGGAACATGTCAGAGTGAGGCCATTAAAATAAATAATTATATAGCTTATATTTGTTGTCTAGTTTCTTTCAGGAAAATTAAATTTGAAATAAAATTAATCACGTAGTTATCCTGATGTTTGAATGGCAGTAGTGAATTATACTTAGTATTCAGACAGGTATAATTAAACTACTAACAAAGGAATGAACAGAAATCAAACTGTATTCCATTCTATCCTGCAGTCTCCTCCGTCTCTTTAGACATCGGTATTTAGATCCGCTGAGCTCAAATGAACACAGAAAAGATGAAATAAAACGAAGCGGAGCGTTATGGGAAGTGTATCTGAAAGCTTTTATAGATTATATTTGATTGAAACATCAGCTAGCAAGACGTCTATCAGAAACAAATAGCTTTATTACTAAATTTGTAACCACCTTTTAATTTGGCGAGATAAAATAATTATAATCAATATTTGCATGCTTAACGCGCGATGCTTTTGATACGCAATTTAAAAAGATAGAAACTTTATTGTAAACTTAGAAAGTGACTTACTTAGGTATAATTTTTTTATATATAATGTTTTTTTGAAAATATTCAAAAACATATTTTATTATTTCAGTACCTAATAATGTTGACTAAAATGGAATTTATTTCTAAATATTAATGAATTGGAGGCTAGCTTCATGACAATTCGGTTTTCAGAAAGGATGTCAAATTTCTAGCCAAAACAATAATTTTTTTAACATGAGTAAAAAAGGAAATTCATCTTTTTTTCTTTTGTTTGGTTATCAAAAAATATATAAAAATAATAGTATTCATCAAAGACCGGTGGAGTAAAGTTCTTGAAAATAATTGACTAAAGTCAGTAGACACTCTTAGTGTTTGAACATTCATTGTTTTCAATAAATATGTATTTTTCTTCCTTATAATGCTCAATATCACGCAATTAATTCATAAGGTTTGAGAGAGGTACCTTGTCACTCTTCATATTTACGAGCATACATGTAGCTGGACAGCAATAATGGCAGTTTCAGGAATCATCAAACCCAATGCTAATGGTTTTTATAAGAATTTGAACGCAATTATTTTGAACTTTATTTTATTTCGATTTTTCCATCTATAAGTCTTATACTACTGTTTTTATACTATTGATTTAAAAAAAATTGTCGATTTGCATACTGACTTTACAGTCATATAATTTGAATAATAGAAGGTTTGTGAATATTCGATATTTTTTTGAATTTATCGTAGTATACATTCATTGACCATGATTTCATTTGTTGTTCGTTATGTTTTATTAGATATTCTTGTCCGGTGCTACAGTCGCTGCCATGGAAATCAAGCGATAAAAATCTAGCCTATATACGAGGATCAAGAATGTTTGCACTGTTGACATTTGCCCAAGTAAAAATTATTTTTTTTGAGTAAAATTAAACAATGTACTTAAATTTAATGTATCGGATACTTACATTTTATAATTTAAAGAAATTCAAAGAAAATATTGAAACTGCACGTGCAATGATGAATTCGTGCTATTTCAAATATAATCACGCAGTAAATTCTATAATAGATGCTTTCTTTATAATTTTTTTGAACTTTTAAATTCGAAAATTAATTACTTCATTTAACCAAAAATTAATTGCAAATAAATTATATCTAAAGACTGTGATTTTAAAATAGTTTGAAATATTTTAATGTAAGCTTTTCTTAGTTATACTATTTAATCTAGTCTTGATATGTAGCAGTTAAAATTTAATTGCTTTCCATTAAATATGAATACAAATTTCATAAAATTTTTATGTCTAAACTTATTCCGTGACTGTTTAATTAAAACGTTATTTTAAGCAAACATCGATTGATTATATTTATATTATATTGATTATAAATTGATATTATATTGATTATATATTGATTATATATTGTTTATAAGTATAGGATGCAATTATTCAAAAAATGAAAAATTTTCATTTTCTCCTTATAATTTCCATAGGATTTTTCTTAATTTAGATTAATAAAAGATACAATTTCATCACGTAAATAAGCCCCGTAAATCCATATTAATAGTGGTCATATTAAATTAGATCGATTCAGTTAATTTAATTCTTATAGGAAGAAATTGTATCGTTCCCAATAGCGTTGCATTATAGCAGAGTGGAGTTTTGCCATGTTAATTGATTATTTACGAATGGCGCATAACATATATAAGGATACGAGTTAAACTCCATCTGATGATGTGCACAGAAAATGGAGCTGGTAGGGAAATGATAAGAAGACACTAGAAATATTCCACGATTTTTAGATATTGAGGACAGAAAAGTTATTAAGTCACTAGGGAGATGGTTCCAAATACAAGGCGAAACATTTCAACGTAATTGAAAACTTTCTAAAAAGCTTGAAAATATATATAATTTATAATAATAACAAAATGTGACCAACAATATTGTGACAAATTTTGTTTTAACATTTGAAAAATAAATTAAAATTAATAGCTATCCTCACACTTTTTAAATCGATTTTTATATTCGTAATTTCTTATAATGTAGCTATAATACAAACCATTTTGTGGTTTTCTGGACGATATAGTAAAACATATTAATTTAGACATCTCCGTTTCACCTTAATAAAAAGTAAAATAATTACACAATAAAGAAAAGAAATTGTAGCAAGACCTTTAGCTAAAAGTAAAACCTTGTTGGTTGATGTATTCTAAATATTTCTATGAGAGAAATCGATTAACTTTGTACGGTGTTTACACTATCGACAGCGAAGCCAACGATAGTTTGTTTTGACATGTCAGCGTTAACAGATTTTTAAAACTTAGATATAGCTCGTTCTACGTTATATTATTTAATTTTAAAATATCATATTATGGTCCACGGAGAATATCGTTATTTTTATTTATTAATCATTCATGTAACACTTTTTGATATAAAAAATGCAGAATTAAAGAAATAAATACAGAGAATTTTTAGGCAGACAAACTTTAATATATTAAAAAAACTATCAAATTTAATTTATAAATAATACAGTCAAAAATATAAACAACAATAAGCAAAAGGAAAGTTATTTCAATACAAATTTTATATAAAACTACTAACGTTTAACAAAAGTAAGCTTGAAACTGTAATCTCGTTGAGTCTGAACGCAATTTCATATCAATTTAACAAACTTAACCAATTTCATAAAATTCATCGATTGCTAGATCCCATTATGCTCTTATTAAATTTTCTTACAGTGAAATTCAGTTATAATTTAGTTTGATGGCCATAATTAGAAGACAATTAGGTCATTTGTTATCGGTGCGATTTAAATTGAATTCAAGAAAATTACTCTCCTTATTGAAAATTCATTAATCAATTATTTGTTAAAATCAATATATGTATATGCAATAAATTATGAAGTTTAGTGTTTGGTATTTAATATATATGATAAAGGATATAATAGAATTTTAATATCGGAAATAATGTGTAGATGGTATATATTTCATTGGCAAATTCAGGGGGGGAGGGGTTGTTGTGGTTGTAGCATCAGTATAGGCGGCATAGGATTTCTCCCAGAAACGCCATTGCCCCAGTTTCACTCGAAATGTTACTGAAGTAGGGATAGTAAGAGTACATATACTTGTTGGCTAAGTTTCTAAGGGCAGGACATTGGGTCCAAAGGTGTTCGTTGTTTTCGTCTTCTTCGTTTCAAAGTCAACAAGTTGCTGAGATGTTTGAATTAATGCGGTTTTCATAACTTCGGAGATAGTGGTGATCTTATCAACAATTACCTTGCTTTTATCGAGTTGTTTATCTTTGGAGTCCGATTTTTGGACATCCGTATAATGAAATTGAATATTAGCGCCCTTATGCCAGGGAGGATATCTGTTGATCTGCAGTTTTTCCTGATTAGTTTGGGGTTGAGAATTTTCAGGGAGAGTTTTCTGTTCTATATTTCCAGTCAGTTTTGTCCAGGCTTTTTTGGTCTTTTCTAATTCTTTGAGAGCAATGATTTTGAATCTGTCCTTCATGGGTTGGATATTAGCTTCTATAAAAACGCTCTCCGCTGGTGTGGATTTGAGAACTTTAGTAATGCTTCTTGCTCCTTGGAGCTGAGCAGATTCGATTTTTTGGAGATTACTTCCACGGGCTCCATGCGGCTGCATTGTATTCTAAGACTGATCTACAGAGAGCGATGTAAAATTTGCGAATACCTTCATTATCCCACCCCTATGATGTTCCTTTGACTATTGCAAGCCATCTGTTGCGTTTTTTGACTTTTTCGCTAATTTCCTCTACGTAAGGGGTAAAGCCAAGTGTCCTGTCTATTTTGACTCCAAGGAGTTTGGGAGTAGGATTGAAAGATAATTTATTGTTGTTAATTTTTATGTCTGGTTTTAAATCGGCCTCTGCCATGTTAGTAGAGAAGAACGCTCTTTCCACTATTTGTTTGACTCCTGTTTCTATGGTTTTAGTGGCTTCTTCTTTGTTGTTACTGTGAATCCACATAGAGAGGTCGTCCGCAAATAAGCATACTTGAATTCTAAGGCCAAGATTCTTGATGATGTCATTTAAAAAGATAGCAAAGAGAATAGGGGAGAGAACCGAGCCTTGAGGGACTCCTTGTGTCATATTCCTCTTTATGGTGTATTCTTTCCTGTATTTGACTCTTGATTTCCTGTTACTGAGCCATTCCTTTATCCATAAGATCCTGACTGTTGAGGTGTTGAAATGCGTCGCTGATAGATTGTGACAGAAGGAAAGTTTGGTCAAGGGTTGATCTTGTTGGTCTAAAGACTGCTTGGGCTTCAATAAGAAGGATTCTGTTTTCCATATACCACATCATTCTATGTTTGATCCTTCTTTCTAGCAGTTTGCCTACTACGCTAGTCAAGGGTGTTGCAACCCTCTCCCCAGTCAGTCAAAGTGTTCTAACGAACCTTAAATCAGGTAACTTCAAAGGAAATCTAAGAATAGCTACAATACACAAACATATTTTCGGTGGTACCCCAAACCTCTCTACCCTTATTGATGATCCCGAGCTTGCGAAGGTGTTCCTCAAGAAGATCAACTTTCTGTGACGCCGGTCCACTACTACTACAACAACCCCAGAGCAGCCGGTAGCCGAGTGGGACAATTAGGTGACACTCAATTCGGTTATTTGGTGAACGGGGTTCCGAAAGTGGTCACAATAATTCGGCATTACGCAACCTACCGCCAGCCCGTCAGATGAGTGGCCAGGTATCTTCAGCCGAGTTAAGAGGTTGCAAAGCCTGGACATGTGTGCCACCCCTGTGGTGTCTAGAGGAAACCAACTATGCTACTTTCAGTAGTATAATGAGGCGAAAGCGCACAAAATTACGTGCATTGGCAGGCTCTGAAAAGTCAGTGTAAAACCGAAACAACAACAACAACCCCACCTCTGCCTCCGCCAGTCAGATTAAAAAAATTGTGTTTTGGTTATTAGTATAGTTTCAATAAAACAAAAAAACTAAGTACTTCTTTACTTTCAATATTCTAAAACCTAATTAATTTCATTAGAACGTTTTAGATTGACAGTATTTTAAAAAATAGTTTAGGTGACAGTGAACTAGAAAAATGTATCTAAGTATGATATAAAATTTACTATTTATTAGAGGAAGTTAATTTATAAATAAACGTGGTATTTTTTAAAAGAATGATCTATATATGAAAAGCTCGAAATAAACAAATAAGAATAAGCGATTTAGTATCCTAACCCCATAGCCATGACACCCCGGAGATTATTTTAATATAATATTGCTGTATTTTTCGCTCAAATATGATATCTTATAATTTATAGTTTGGTTTTATAATCCTGCAGTTAGTTTTAAAGATGCTTCGGTTACATTATATGTATCAATGAATTTATATAATATTCTAACGTTTCAATTATATTGCTTTTATTGCGCAAGTTTTTCTTTATTATTTTTATTATTTTATTTTATTTTTAATTATTTAAAAAAAATTTATTTATATATTTTTTTTATTGTCGTTTAATATTTTCTTTATATTTTTACATAAATATTAATAAACTATAAAAAAGTCAAAGTTAAATATTTAAACCATTCTTTTTAAAAATCATCTATTGATTATACTGAGAAACAATACTTCATAAAATTCTATAAACTATATATAGAGTATGTTGAAATATAGTAAAGTATGGATGAAGTTATAAGAAAATATCATTAGCAAATTATTTAAAGATCAATTTCGAGTTAGATATTTAAAATAAAAGTTACAATTTTATCAAATTAAAGTAACAAATACATTCAGTGTAGTCGGTTAGACTAATTATATGATTTATAAGAATTAGTAGTATGAAAAGGGGATATCCACTCCAAAGAAAAAAGAATCCTTTGTTCGCACCTTTACCAGTTAAATTTTGAGTAAATGAAAAATTTGATGTTGCACCCTACCATAGTAAATTTTCGACCAATCAGATTGTAGTAATTAAAATTTATGCTATATAAGAAGGTGTGTTAGTTGTTGATTTCATTCTCTCAGCTAGACGGTCTATACTCCTTCTAATGCAATGACTTCATTTTCTTACGATTGTATTATCGAGGTAACGTTTTAGACAATAATTCCGCTCATTAGGGTGGGTCCACACCGCTGCGTTCAGTCCCAGGAGAAATCTCTCCACTTCATCGATATCAAATCCTCCACAAACTCAACTTTCCTATTCATGAGCCCTATCTTTAATAATCTTCTACTTATACCTAGACTCTGGAAACATGTGGTAGAGAAACGCGTGATCCTCTTGCCTCTAATATTGGATAGGTGGAGACAAGGGCGTTACTGAAACTGTCTGGATTTCTCTCAAACCCGAAAGAAGCTCCGAAACCTTTTAGAGACATTTTCTTGGGTAGTCCTTGATTGCGGCCAACTTTTCGTGGCAAAGCTAGGACGCAATGCTACTGATTGAGTTGGCAATTCTATGAAGATCAAGTATATTGATGAGGGGAACTATCAGTTTCTGCTACGTCTCAATGGGATATGTATATTGGACAGCACGGAAATACTGGCGAAGTAGCGAGTTTGAACTTCAAAGTTGTACAAGTTTGACATTAAGCAATCGAGAGGGGCGAAAACCTACTCCACCTTTCTGATGGGCGATAAAGTGGACAATAACACTCAACCTTTTGAAGATGTCTCGCTACTGTCGGGGGACTATGCAAGCTTTTCGAGTCTTCTTCCTCTTCTTCTCGTGTCTGCAGACTTCACAACCCCTCGGAATACGTCAGATCCCCCTACCCTTTTCCAGTTGAAGAGGACTTTTCAAACTATGTCAACATAGTCTTTTGGCGAAACTAATACACCCACGGATTATTTGCCTCAACCGCATACACCGATTGACCTTGTGAGTAGAATAGATTTTAGTGGTGTACCCCTGCTGGCCGAGATCGTCGTAAAATGATTATCTGGGAGGTAGTTTTTTTTAATTTTTTTTATAAGCTATATTTTCTGAGTGACAGACGCACAAAGGTTACAAGTAGCATACAACACGAACCCTTTCGGGTCGCAGCAAACGACTGACACAGCTGTCAGCCAGGGACGAGGTAAGTAATTTCTGGTCCGAACCGGGGTTCAAACCCACTCCCACAGACTGCCAATAGGTTGCCAGTCCAAACGCTTTAACCTCTGGGTCACGGCGTCCCCCTGAGGTAGTCCGGTCCGGTTCAGTAAAGTAAGAGTAGTGGAAGGCTTTGTCCGAGTTGAAAATTGATCGGGTATGTCGGAGCTGGTTCGGAGAAAGTTTGCTCATTAGAAAATCCAGCGTGGTCGATATAAACGGCAGAGAATCACGACCCCGATTTTCAACTTCTTTCCACGTGGGTTGGTCGTCGTTGCCTTTCTCACTTCAAACTCCTCGTCTTTTGTCATAAGGTGTTCCTTGGTCTGAGAAATTAGTGACACGTCTCATCCTCCGACCTTGCCTAAACATTCTGCACAGATGATATGTGAATCACAGCCTCGAAAATTGTGGAAAAATACGAAGAATTTATCCCAAAGCCTCATCTTCCAGTTGTACTCCTGTGAAGCTGTACCTCGATACGTACCTAAGAAGATGAGATAAAATATAACATAAAGAGATTTTCATTATTTATTATTAATGAGAAAAATAAACTTGCCGGTAAAATGGTCATGCTCGCGCATTTTCAATTTCTTCCGTTCGGGTTGAATATGAAGCGGTCTGAACAGATTTAGCAAAGCTATGTCTTCCGGTGAGTAGTCTTCTTTGTTATTGACATTTGCACAGGTTGATGCCCGTTATCCTGGTTCCACCCATATACCTCTTTAGCCAGAGAAATGAGCGCAAACATTGCCGTATATACGCAATTGTCTACAGAAAAAGCCTGATAAGAGATGTTGATGGAAGCGGTTCCAAGTCGTGGTTGTGGAACTAGGAGGATGATAAATGGGCTGCTTCGTGTTCGACTCTGTTCCCGTCCTTCTGCAGAAAACAGACGACGTAGGGCTGGCGCTATACGACATGGTACTTCTCGAAAACGTGGTGAGTCTTCTCATGTGATGGTTATCTCCGGTTACATTCAACAGATTAATGAAGATTCCCGAGTTCAGCTTCTCAAATCGTGGGATATCGTTAGCAGTGATGATAAAAGTCAGGTTGGTAAACTTTAGCTCATCACGGCACTGAACATAATATCTTGCGCGTTCGTGATGGCTCTAGATATCATCATAGTGCAGGAGGGAGAGAACTGCATACACGAAGCCGTTGTCATGGCCCCTGTTGTTGATTTGAGGCCAGCCCTCTTCGTATTGAGCCTTGGTGGGAGTTCCATAGTGTATGAGCAGTGTATGCAGCAGTTGAAAAAAATGGTCACATTCTGTGGTCCAGAGGCTCTTCTATAGGAGAAGCTTGGATCCACCTGTTGAATTCTTCGACGGTGAAGTCCATGAAAAAGGAGGCCAGGATTGAAAAGATGAAGGTAGATACTTCCTGTGAGAGACAGCAGAACTCTTATTCGGTCTAGCGGGAGGAGTTATGACAGATCGCAGAGGATCGGGGATCCCCAACGACTCTAGCACGAATGCTTGTTTAGTTGAATGCTCTTCTATAGGAAAGCTTATAGTATAAAAATAATAAATAAATAAATATTTAAAGATCTTATTCTAAGAGAAATTTTGGAATGGCTCCTAGGGCAAAATTGTTATTTATATAAATTTATATAAATTAAACACAATTTTAAATGACTACGAAAAATATTACAAGTATTTTAAACTATTGAAATTTGGGTGTGGCTCGTGGGCAAATAAAAAAATATATTAAAAATATATACTGCAAATATGTTTTGTTAATAAAAATTGAAACAGTTGCAATTCTTGTCATGCAATCCGTCATCCGTTTAATTATTTAAAATAATACATTTTATTTTTTTAATATGCACAAAAATTAATTTGCAAAATATTATTTCATTCCTTTAACCATATAAATATATATATATTTTCTAAATTATAGATGGCTTCATGGGTGTTGACCTTCTGCACATTTCTTCTATCCTTCATTTGTGCCGAACGCTTTTTTAAATCGATTTGGCATGGTGACCTTGACCAACTGGCGTTCCAAAATCTGCAAGGTTGTAGTCAGTCAAATATTCAATCAAATGGTCATACTACTTTGTTATCAAGACAGGCTACTCTGTCTAGCTCTCCATCAATTACTCGAAAAGTAGGAACTATCTCCGCCGGAAAGCCAACAAATCTTCAATTGTCAAAAAAAGAAAGTTCGCGAAAACCGAAATCCAACCAGTCTACCCCAGCAACAGAACCTGTTATGTCTCCAGCCTGGAATCCAATAAAAGAGATAGAAAGAAACATTTCAAGCAATCCTGATATCGATCCGCTGAGTAGCATTCTTGTTCTATCCAATCAAAACACTCGAAGTTCACCTCCGGTTCCTGACAGGACTCGCAGACCGCCTCCTTTGCTACATTCTAAATCTCTGATCTACACGACTCCACAACATATTTCTACCTCAAACGACAGACGTCTAGAAGGATCTTCAAGCATAGCGGAATCTTTAGATCGGTGTAACTATACACCGGACCCTTTAATGTTGTCCTGTAACAGTCAACGTCCCTTATTAACACCGAAAGTGTGGACGGACAATAATGGGGAGTGTACAGCCTCTGGCTTGATCGATTTTCAGGATGGTCGTAAGGTTATACGAATTCAGTCCATCATGAAAAAGGAGAGTAACTTTAATGAGGTCGACACATCAGAAGGAATGGAACTTGTTAGTACTGTGTGACGTAGAAACATACAAATTTCTTACAGTTGACGGATGTTTTAAAAGTGTTTCGAATTAATCGTTTACGTTTGAAAACGTATAGAAACTTATATTTATTATTCCATTGGTTATATAAATATCGTTGCTGTATTTAAAGCATTACAACATGAAAACAACTGTTTAATAATATGCAAACAGTATTTTACGGTATATAAATACATTGTTTAGCAGTTTATAAAAAAATATGGATAACAAACGATTTTAAAATGGTAATCTTTAGTAACAATACCTTATCCGGTAATTATCAATTATTTGTAAACATGAAACATATTTTTTTTAATTACGTATTAATTTGTAAGTTTAGATTAAAAAATATTTTAACATGTCATTACATTATCTACCAAATTATTAAAAATGACAATATTTATTCTGAATCCATTTCGAAATGTAAATTTGGAACATAAATTATTTTAATTATCAGCATTTATTTAATTTTTATTAGTTTTTATTTAAATTTTATTGCACATATGTTACATGATACGATTCACTTGTATATTACATTTAAAACCAATTTATTTTATATCACTACAATAGTAATTTTATTTCTAGTCAAAAAGGACAAAAAGTTTGTTAGCTCAAGCCTTAAAATAAATGAAAATTTAATTTGGATCTTAGCTCAATTTTAAAACGCTTTCAACATTTTGCAAACTGGATATTAATTTTTTTGTAGTTTCAATGTTTTCATCATTATTATAACCATTCGTTTATTTTTAACACTGCTAGTATAATGGCCACTATATGATGAGTTTCCGAACTGCAAAATACTGCATATTAAGGTATTGATTCAGTGGATCGCCGAATGGGAATAAACTTTCAGTTATAGATTAAAATAAATTTAATATCGAAACTAATTCTTGTGATTGCAAATGATATGATAATAATTAATATCTGTCCTTGCTTTTTACTGGTACAATGTTTATCCTTTGAAGTTATATTTAATGGAAATCCAACTCAACACAGGGCTGTATTTAAGGGTATCCCGGTATCCCGCGGGATACCACTTTTCAAAACGGGATACCAACTTTCTTGAGTA